>PVKU01003928.1:0-127628 GCA_004027475.1 Anoura caudifer | reverse complement strand
AGCCAGGGCCATTTTTGTTGCTTTTGATGACACTCAACTATCTTCTTTCTGCCAACAAATCTTCCTGGGACTGTGTGGTATAACACAGTAGCCACTAGACACATGTGGCTATTTAAATCAAAGTTAAATAAAATTTAAAATCTAGTTCCTTAGTTCCACTACTCACATTACAAGTGCTCAACAGTCACATGTAACTAGTGGTTACCATAATGGACAGCACAGTTCTAGATTTCCCTGCTGGTCATTACACAGCACAATGTGAGGTAGCCCAGCTCCTGTGAGGCACCACTAGCCCAGCATGTCCTTGGGGAAAAAAAGGGTAGATTAGACATCCTAAAAGCTGACCCTTCATAATGTAGTGTGCTATCAGTTAAACCTCAGCCACTTCTCTATTCCTCATACTCCCTTACCTGTGTGTTAGATACCTGTCAGAGTAAAGTTCCAAAGTTGGGAGAGGTGCGGGACTACTGACTTGACAAAGTAAGGTTTATATTAGAAAATCCTAACTTGAAAGAAAGTTGTAGGCAGGTGAATGAGCAAGCTGAGGATGTGTCTTCTTCTGACCTAAATTAATTAGACTGTTTGAATTTTTAAAAAAAAGACGGTGGGAGAAAAGATACAAATGACAGAAAATGTTCACTTAAAAAAAATCTCTCAACATCTACAAGACTGTCATCATTTTTTTCTAAGGTGAAGAGTATAAAAGAAATTTTTTAGGCTATTTTCTTATGAATGGCATTCTCAATTTCCATGTTATTTTAAGAGGGCCAAATTAGCTGATTTTCTAATATCCTACTTATGTAGAAAACCTCAAAAGTTTGCAATAAATAAAAACACCATAAATCTTACTGATCAAATGATAAAAACAGAAGTTATAAAAACAAAACTATAAAAGATACAGTGTTTAAACAACCTTGTTTCTTACAATACAGCAAATACAAGAATTTTAATTCTTACTGTTGGAAGGTTAGTTATATGCCATGAAAACATCATGTAAATACCAGCTTAATCTGACCATGCCCAGTTAAGATATTTTTACCTTCCTTGTCCCTCCACCTGGGTATACTGAAAAACCTAACCCACATATAGGAGTTCCAAAACATCGTATTTTACATTACTTATTTATTAGTATTTTAAAACATATTTATTTATTTTTAGACAGAGGGGAAGGGAGGGAGAAAGAGAGGGAAGGAAATATCATTGTGTGGTTGCCTCTCACACGCCCTACACCAGGGAACCCAGCCTGCAACCCAGGCATGTGCCTGACTGGGAATTGAACTGGCAACCCTTTGGTTCGCAGGCTGGTGCTCAATGCACTGAACGATACCAGCCAGGGTTTATTTCTTACTATTTTTAATGATACTGTGGTGGTTTAAGTACTATCTGGCTGAATTTCCAATAATCACTTTAACCTTGTCTAAACAGAAAAGGAAAACCGAGATGAACCATCTTTCAGTTACTATTTCAGCTAATGAATTCTCCAAAAGCAGTCTAAACTTGTTCTGGGAGGAGGGGAGATCAACTATAGATACAAACTTTAAATGCAGATAAATTATTGTAATTAAAATGTCAATAAAAGGTATAGAAAAATTTCTGTGCTTGTTGAGTTATAAGAAAACAAATAGTTAAATTTTGAGTGGGATGACTTTTTATAATTCATAATCTGACACAAAAATGTCTAACTGGAATACCTTTCATCAATTTGCCTCTTCACTCTATTGCAGTACAAAGAACATCATTTGTGTCTAGTCAAATTTGTGTCTCATACTTTGATTGATGTGGCTTAGTTGGTTGGGTATTGTCTTGCAAAGCAAAAGGACACAAGTTCAATTCCCATTCAGGTCACATGCCAGGGTTGCAGGTTTGGTACCTGGTTTCTCTCCCTTTCTTTCTCCCTCCCTTCCCCCTCTCTTAAATATACACATACATACATACATACAACCTTTTAAAAAAGACTAATTGTCTTATTTTAAAAAATTTCTATCTCACAACAGGAGTGATATTTAAGCATACTATAGATGTGTTAAAACATTTTTACTTTTGATATCCTTTTCCTTTTTAGGAAGGAAAACACATGTGCAGACTCAACCACAAGAAAATAGATTTATAGCAAGTAATGTAGCTGTCTTACCTGATCTGTTGTAGTGATATGGGCATTTTAATTTGCTGATAATAATCAGGGTACTTTTTCTTTGAAGGCAAATGGAAAAAAGGTTCAGCTATTAGCTGTCCTTGGTTATTCCGACAGCTCCTAACTGTGTCATAAAGCTGATATAAAGGATTTGAAACATCCATAAATGAAGTAACGCTCTCTGCTTCCGACTCTCCTTCCTCATAACGTGCAGCTAGGAAGACAAAAAAAGTATTTGTAAGGAAAAGAACAATATTGTGAAAAACTCTTTAACAACCTCCCAGGTTAAGCTATCGGTTTGAGAACATTCATTTTAAAAGAATAATTTTTAGTCTTCACTAAAGATGATGTCAGTAAAGTTTAATATAATTGTATGTTTACTTAGAGAAATGTTATATAAGAAATAGAGTAGAACTTCTGGCCAAGATGGAGGCATAGGTGGACACACTGTGCCTCCTCTCACAAACAAAATAAAGGACAACAAAAATTTAGAACCAAAAAAACCCCCAGAACAAATAGAAAACTGAATTGTACGGAAGTCTGACAACGATTCACCTAGACCGGTAAGAGGGGTGGAGAGGGATCGCGGCAGAAAAAGCAGTGGCTAGTGTGGTCCCGGACGCGCAAGTGGCGGTTGACATACCCCAGGTGGACAGGCGGCGGTTACCAGGCATGGGGAGGCAACCAGCAGACCCAGCGAGGCACACGAGGTGGCTGACCGTGGTCATACATTTGCGTGCAGATAAACCAGGCAAAAATGGGCAGTGAGACAGACTGGGCAACCCGGGGCCCAACGCTGGGAAATAAAGCCTAAAAGCACCAGTTGAAAACACTTGTGGGGGTTGAAGTGCTGGGAGAGACTCCCAGCCTCACAGGAGAGTTCGTTGGAGAGACCCACAGGGTCCTAGAATGTACACAAGCCCACCCACCCGGGAATCAGCACCAGAAGGGCCCAATTTGCTTGGGGAAAGCAGCCAAAGGGACTGGAATCTGAGAGAGCATGAAGCAAGCACCACTGTTCCCTCTTGGACCCAAACCCCACATACAGTGTCACAACGCAGCAATTGGGCTGCCCCGCCCTGGGGAACACCTGAGGCTGCGATCCTCACTATGTAACAGCCTCGACCAGAACAAAACAAAACAAAACAAAACAAAACAAAACAAAAATAGCTCAAACAAGAGAACAGATCAAAGCCCCAGAGCCAATTCATCTAAGTGACCAAGAGATAGCCAACCTACCAGATGCACAGTTCAAAGCACTGGTGATCAGGATGCTCAGAGAATTGGCTGATTTTGGTTGCAAATTAGATGAACAAATGAAGGCAACAATAAGTGAAATGAAGGAAAACGCACAGGGAACCAATAGAGATGGAAGGAAAACTGGGACTCAAATCAATGGAGTGGACCAGAAGGAAGAAAGAAAGAAATAAACATAAAAGAATGAAGAAACAAGGATTCAAAAAAATAAGGAGAGGCTTAGGAACCTCCAGGACATCTTTAAACATCCCAACATCTGAATTATAGGGGTACCAGAAGGGGAAGAGGAAGAGCAGCAAGTGGAAAACTTATTTGAACAAATAATAAAGGAGAACTTCCCCAGTCTGGCAGAGGAAATAGACTTCCAGGAAGTCCAGGAAGCTCAGAGAGTCCCAAAGAAGTTGGACCCAAGGAGGAACACACCAAGGCACATCATAATTACATTAGCCAAGATTAAAATGAAGGAGAGAATTCTAGAAGCAGCAAGGGATATAGGCAGAGTCACCTACAAAGGAGTTCCCCTCAGACTGTCAGCTGATTTCTCAAAAGAGACCCTGCAGGCAAGAAGGGGCTGGAAAGAAGTATTCCAAGTCATGAAAGGCAAGGACCTATATCCAAGATTGCTCTATCCAGCAAAGCTGTCATTTAGAATGGAAGGGCATAAAGTGTTTCTCAGATAAGATCAAGTTAAAGGAGTTCATCATCACCAAGTCCTTATTATATGAAATGTTAAAGGGATTTATTGAAGAAAAAGAAGATAAAAAATATGACAGTAAAAAGACAGCAAACTCAGTTACTAACAACCATACCTAAAACAAAAGCAAACTAAGCAAACAGCTAGACCAGGAGCAGAAACACAGAAATGGAGATCACATGGACGGTTAGCAACAGGGGAGTGGGAGGAGGAGAGAGAGGGAAAAGGTACAGAGAACAAGTAGCACAGACGGTGGGTAGAAAATAGACAGGGGGAGGGCAAGAATAGTGTGGGAAAAGTAGAAGCTAAAAAACTTATGACACATGGACATGAACTAAAGGGGGGAAATGTGGGTGGGAGGGGGTATGCAGGGTGGAGGGGAATGATGGAGGAGAAATGGGACAACTGTAATAGCATAATCAATAAAATATATTTAAAAAAGGAATAGAGCAGAATGTTATATAGTAAAAGTTATACTGTTTTTAAAAAGTTGCAGAATAATTTCTCTTTTTAGATGTGCCTTTTCACAGACTCCTTGTTCTGTATGTGTGGCCAACAAAAGAACAGGTAGCCTTTCACAGTTCTCAGAACTGAAAATAAAAGCTAAAATTATAAAATTCTTAAAGAAAAAGTAAGTATAAATCTTCGTGGCCTTGGATTAGGTAATTGATTGGCATCTACTTTTTCTTTTTTTAAAATTTATTGATTTTAGAGGAGGGAAGAAAGAGAAACATAGATTTGTTGTTCCACTTACTTATGCATTCATTGGTTGATTTTTGTATGTGCCCTGACCGGAAATTGAACCCAAAACTTTGGCACATTGTAACGACGCTCTAACCAAATGAGTCACCCAGATAGGGCCTACTTTGTTTTTAATCGCTGAAGTGACTAAATAATAATCCTTTTGTGACAACAGTACTATTTATTAGAAAAAAGTCAATAAATATTTTTTTAGGAATTTTGTAAATGGTACGGCTTTCCTTCAACTTATGTTACTATAAGGCTAATGAAGTAACCACTTGTTAGAAGGAAACGTAAACATAACATGTTGCTTTCATAATCAACAAAAGACAAAGGTAATGAAAAGATACTTCTTTTAAACTTTTGATAATACCAGGCCTAATTTAAATTAAAAATAGTTAATTTTGTAGATAAGCACAGAAAAATTAAATCCATACTGTTAAGCAATATATAGTAATTATGAAATTTCTATAGAAGATTTAGTACAAAATAACATACAGCTGGAAAAAAAATCTGTTGTATCACACTTGATTATAAAATGAAAAGATATACCAGAATTAACTTCATGAAACAAATTTTATCTCTACATACAAAAATATACCTGCTGTAAAATTAAAAATTCTATCACACTTAAGAGAAAGACAGACAACGAAATCAAATATATCTCTATAGCTGTTCTTTAGGCTGCTATTTAACAAATTGTGTATTTTTACATGGATTTTTAGTGCTTAATGCCCTCTGTTGGACTTGTTTAAATGACAATTTACCATGCTGCTCTAATTATAATCTACACCTATCTTTAAATCATAAACTGTACCCATGAAGAAATTATAGCCTACTGAAAATATAAGTCAAAAACCTGAAAATCTAAGATGATGTGAACGTCTTCTGGGGTTCCCTGATGTTGTCACTAGTCTTACTATCAGAGGTTTGAAAGCAAGATCTGCTAAGGCTGTCAAACCAACTGTTTTGAAAGAAGTATTTATTTTCTCAAATACAAACTTTAACACGAAATAAAGCAATAAGCTTTTAATAAGTACGCCAACCAAAGAGTAAAATCAAAATGCAACAAAATATCATGTACTCTAAAAACCGAAAAACTCCCAACAAGACCAAAGTCAATGAAATTTTCATTAATCAGAAGGACCCACTGAGAAAGCATGAAAGTAGTCTCAACCTAAAGCCTACCAGCTAAAGCAGCATCCTCTTCACTTTCTGAGCCATACTGAAGTGCCATGGTAATCGCTGATAAACGACCCCCTTGGACTGCTCTTTTATTACTATAAAGAAAAACAAACAATTAGAAGACATGGAAAGATATTATAATAATTTGAGTTATTTTATAGGAAATAGGAACTGATAACAAAGCATTAAAAAAAAAGAACTTGTATTCAACTGCCTCCTCAATTTATATTTGTACTTTTATATTCCCCATGGTCAATTTTATCCAGTACTAACTTTTTTCTCTTAGGAAAGGAGTGGTGTTAGAAAGCCTAAAGTATTGGAATTTGTTTTTAACATAAATGCAACACTACCACCTTATTTTATGAAAAATAAAGATTCATTCATAATTACTAGTTAATTCTCTTTTTAGATGCTCATATTTTACAATGAACACAAATTCCATTAGGAGCAAAAAAAAAACCTTTTAGATTTTACCACATGTTTTACTGGTAATATTAAACATACCCAACAAACAACTTCACTTAAGCATTTTCTAAGTGGTGAGGTAAGGCTTACTATAGTACAACTTTTTTTTTTTCCTTTATTGACTTTAGAGAGGAGAAGGGGGAGAGAGAGAAGAGGGGAGGAGGGAGGGAAGGGGAGGGGGGAGAAAGAGAGACAGAGACATTGACTCGTTATTCCACTTATTCATGCACTCATCAGTTGATTCTTACATGGGCCCTAGCCAGGAATCCAAAAAGCAACCATGGCATATTGGGACGATGCTCTAACCAAATGAGCTACCTCAGGGTAGTCAGGGCAGTACCTCAACCATGGTAACTGATGAGGTATTTGATAATCAATTCTCATAATAACCCAACTATGCCCAAAAATATTACTTCAAGATAGCCATCAAGCAAATACTAGTATGCCTATTCCATAAACATTGGTCAGCTCTCAGACTAAACGCATTCATTCTCTCTCACCGGTAATACTTGCTAGTGGGATTTCTCTCTTCACCATGGCTTCCTTTACTATGCGTGGAACCCGTCAGCCTGGCTGCAGTCAAATTTGATGGAGTCCTACCCAGAAAATAAGATTAAAAAAACTTCAGAAACTGACAGCTAAAATGAGAATGCTGTGTAAACAAAAAGGAAACAACCATTTTCTTCTTTTGTAAACAGAAATGCTCAAATAATTCTGAGCCTCTACTGTACAACAGGCTTTGCTCCAAAACCTGGAGAATGGACCACACCTAATACTAGAGAGCTTATGGTCACTAAACTGATGAGGGTAACAAGTCAAATGTCAGGGTCAGAAGAGAGCTTTGAAAGTAGCCACCCAACCTTTCCATATCAGGTAGGAGGAAACAAAATCCTAGAAGTAAGATTTGTTCAAAGTCATAGCCCAAGCACAAGGAAAAGCCAGGATAAGATTTTAGACCTTCTGACACCTTGCTAAATATTCTTACTGTAAATATAAATATATTATATACAAATTATATACATATTATATACAAATATCATAAAATTACCTGATTATATACTGTATGCATTATGTGTAACATATTATATATAAATGCAACTATATATAACATTTATAAAGCAATAAGAACATATAGTGATGCTAAGTCTTAAAAATTGTTTATTTTTAAATAAAGCCATTCAGCTGCAATGAAGGTTCTGGGAAAGATTATCCATACTCTCTTCAGAATCACATTATCAACGTTAATCTTTTTTTAAAAAATATATTTTACTGATTATGCTACTATAGTTTTCCCATTTCTCCTCCATCATTCCCCTCCACCCTGCATACCCCCTCCCACCCACATTTCCCCCCTTTAGTTCATGTCCATGTGTCATAAGTTTTTTAGCTTCTACTTTTCCCACACTATTCTTGCCCTCCCCCTGTCTATTTTCTACCCACCGTCTATGCTACTTGTTCTCTGTACCTTTTCCCCCTCTCTCCTCCTCCCACTCCCCTGTTGCTAATCGTCCATGTGATCTCCATTTCTGTGTTTCTGCTCCTGGTCTAGTTGTTTGCTTAGTTTGCTTTTGTTTTAGGTATGGTTGTTAATATCTGTGAGTTTGCTGTCTTTTTACTGTCATATTTTTGATCTTCTTTTTCTTAGATAAGTCCCTTTATCAACGTTAATCTTGAAATGCAACTATTTCTTGTTTTCCACTGTAATAATTTCACTAGCTAGAAAACATGGCAAATAATAAAAGCACAAGGATTTTAGACATTTTTAAACATACCTCATTCGAAGGCTTGACCTAGCCATTTCATGTTCAATTTCTGCTTTTTTCATATAAAATATTTTTTTAATAGAATTTGCATCCTGTCAAGACAAAAATTACTTGGCTTACAAAAAGTATAGAAAAAAGGACAGTTTAAAATGCTTTCAATCATGCACTGGACACTTTCTATGGCACTTCTTCCATTTGGAGTAGCATTTTGTTCAAAAGCCATGAAGCCTCATCCTCTAACCTTTCCACAAGCTTCCAAAACATCTACATAATTAAATATAAGTTAAAAAACCTAGCTCTTTCACAATTGGTCAAGTAACACTGACAAAAATCTAGTCATGAATAAGGAAAAACAGTGGTGAAAATACAATGAACACTACCTGTGTATACTGGCCTAAAAACTGAAACAAAGACACACTTCTAAGATTAAAGACTATGCACTTAAACTAACATTATGAATGTACTTGCTTAGATTAACAGCCTATTAATATATCAAACCCAAAATTTTCTTTCTCCCGTAATTTAGTTTAGGGAAAATAATCACACCAAAAAGCAAAGTTCTTAACTGCATCAACAACTGGTACTACACACTAAAATGTCCTATTAAGGACTAAGAATACAAGGACTTCATAGTTCATTCCTGTTTTCGCTCAATGTTTCTTAAAAGATGAAAAAATAAATGTTAAAATTAAAGATCAAAAGCAACTATATTTGAATCAACATTCTGAAAGTCTAAATATTATACTCCCAAAAGATTTTCTTAACATCCTGTGCTAAATTCCCAATGATACTCGAGGGGGGACCCCAAAAAACTTAGAATTATATTCTGGAGGGCAGGCCCATTATAATACAGGTTTCCCCTGCTAGGTCAGTGTCCTGGGAACCCATCTGTAGCAGTGTACCTACCAGCTGGTGTTATTGTGAGAGGCTGCTTTTGGCTTCAGTGACATTTTTTTTGAAGACTCTTTCAAAGCTTTTGCCCATTTCCTGATGGGTGATTTATGAATACACCTGCCAATACCTCCTGAGTGTTCAGCAGGTTTTAACCAAAAATGGTAAGACCCCCATGCCCCATCCTCCCTATTCACCCAATCTCACCCCAAAGGAATTTTTTGTTTCCCCAGATAAAAAAAATCCTCAAAGGGAAATATTTTGTCAATGTGGAATAGGTAAAACAAAAAAAATGGCAGTAATAGTAAAAGGTATTAAAATTGACAAGTTCAGAAATTGTTTTGAGCAGTGGAGAAAAACATCTCGATAGGTGTACTGCATCAAATGAAGAGTATATGAGGTCTGTCTGAAAAAAGCCCAGCCATTATTAATATAATGAGAACAGTTCACATGACATCACTGTAACCTGACATCCAAGGAGAGTGGACTGTATTAGTCAGTGGTAGCAGCAGATGCTGTTGAGAGAGCACGTGTACTGTGTGGCCGTCACATTCAAAATGACTAAGCGAGTAGAGCAACAAATCTCCATCAAATTTTGCACTGAGCTTGAACATTCCTCCAGAAACTATTTAGACCAGGGGTGTCAAAACTCATTTTCACCAGGGGCCACATCAGCCTTGCGGTTGCCTTTAAAGGGCCAAATGTAGTTTTAGGACTGTATAAATGTAACTACTCCCTAACAGTTAAGGGAGAGCTTGGCATTGCCACCAGATAGAACAAGGTGGGGGGCCGGATTCGGCCCTCGGGCCTTGTGTTTGCCACCTGTGATTTAGATGATTCAGAAGGCCACAGCTATGGGCAACTGGTGATTGGTAGCTTCATCACGACAATGCATCGGCTCATGCATTATGTCTTGTGCAGAGTTTCTGGCAAAACATCAAATCACCCAGATGACTCTGCCACTCTATAGCCCAGATTTGGTGTCCTGCAACTTCTGGCTTTTCCTAAAACTAAAATCCCCTTTCAAAAAGAGAGATTTCAGACTATGGATGAGATTCAGGTAAATATGACAGGGCAGCTGGTGACAACTGGGAGAACTGTATGAAGTCCCAAGGTGCCTACTTGGTACGGGACTGAAGCATCATTGTCCTATGTACAATTTTTCTTGTATCTTGTATCTTCTTCCACAAATATCTCTATTTTTCATATTATATGGCTGGATACCTTCTGAACAGACCTCGTATTATTAATTCAAGAAATTTCTACCAATAACTGTTCATTATAGGACTATAAAACTATGAGGGAACTGCAAAGCAATGAAATAGTCATTTTACATAGTGCATTATACTATACAGATTGCTTTTTTATGTTTATGAGGTTTAAAAATGCAGGGACTAAATCAATATTTAACTAAAAAGTGGATCAAAAATAAACCTTGTTTAACATAAAGATGTACATATACATAAATGGAATAGAAATGAATCCAGAAATAAATCCATACTAGTTCAATGGGGAAAGAATAGTCTTTTCAACATAAGATGTAAGGACAAATATCCCCTGTAAAAGAATAAATGTGAACTCCTACCACGTGTTTCAAAAATTAATTAAAACTTCACTGAAGACTTAAATGTAAAAGCTAAAACTATAAAATTTTTAGAAGTTCATCTTTGCCATCTTAGACAAGAAAGATGGTTTCTTTCTTTTTTATCCCAGACCAACTTAATTTTTCCCTTAATATTATTTTGTGTTAGTTTCAGATGTACAGCATAGTAGTTAGACAATCATATACTTTACAAAGTATTCCCCCCAATAACCATGTAATACATAGTTATTACAACATTGGTAAAGATTTCTTCACAGGACACTAAAAACAAATAACCAAAGAAAGAAAAACACAAACTGGACTTACCAAAATTAAAAATGTTTATGTGTCAAAGGACACTATCATAAAAGTGAAAAGAAAACCCATACAGAGGGAGAAAATATTTGTACATCATATATTAGTAACTAGTCCAGACTATATAAAAAATTTTAACAACTCAATAATAAAAACATAAGTAACCCAATTAAAAAAAGGCTAAGGATCTGAATAGACATTTTTTCAAAGATAATATGAATGGCACATGAAAAGATGTCCACACCATCAATCATTAGGGAAATGCTAATCAAACCCACAATGAGACACTACTTCATACCCACGAGGAATGCTATAATAAAACAAAAATGGAAAACACGTGTTAGTGAGGATGTGGAGAAATTACACTTTCACATTGCTAGTGGGAGTGTCAAATGGTGCAGCTGCTTTGGAAAACAGTTGCTCCTCCTATAGTTACCACGTAGCTCAACAATTCCATTTTAAGTATGTAACCATGAAAAAAGAAAATATACCCCCATAAAACATTATACATGAATGTTCATAGCAGCATTATTTATAATAGCCAAAAAGTAGAAATGATTCAAATTTCTAGCAACTGACGAATGGGTAAATAAACATAGCATATACATATAATAGAATATTACTCAACAATGAAAAGAATGAAGTACTGACACATGCTATAACATGTATACCTTGAAAACATTATGGTAAGTAAAACAAAAAAGTCACAAAGGACCACATATTATGATTCCATTTATATGCAATGTCCAGAATCAGAAAATTTTCATTGACAAAAGTAAATTGGTGGTTGTCTAGGGCTGAGGAGTTTGAAGGGAAATGAAAATTGACCGCTAACTTGTGGTGATGCCTGCACAACTCTGTGAATATACTAAAGGCCATTAAATTGTATTCTTTGGCTGAAATGTACGATATATGAATTTTATCTCAATAAAGTTGTTATATATAAATTAAGGTATCTACTCTTATCAATGAAAACAACAATAATAAAGAAACTAACCTTGAATACTTGAGAACCAGGCTCATTATAAGTTTTGGCATTTTTTGCTAGGAGATCTATATCTTTGGCCATTGCATGAATACTCTTGTAGCTTCCATTCTATAGCAAACAACAAAATACACAAGTTCCTTTTATTGACAGTTAGCCAATATGACATATAAAAAGAAAGAACTCTACATATTTTTAAATTATCACCATGTTCCAAGACTTTATTGGAAAGTACATGTGAACAACATGTAAAGTCATTTTATCTTCTATAATCTATTAATATTGTCCATTTACAAACAAATTTTTGAGGTAAATAACAAAGCCAGAGCTAAGTTATTTTCATGAGAACAACTTACAATTTTTAAGAAAATCAAATAAGGTAAAAGTTGTTTTACTTAGCAAACACAGTGTCTACTCTGATGCCAAGCACTGTTCTAAGGGCTTCATTAATATTAATTCACTAAGGTAGACTTAATAGTGTGAATAAAACTCCTCTAATTTTATGGACCACTTCAAATAAAATAAAAAATTAGTCTAGCACAGAAGTTATTATTTTGTGAGTACCCACATCTTAAAGCTTATTCAATCCAAAATAAACCAGGAGACTCATAATTGCCTCAATTTACAAAGGAAAGGAAGGAGGAAGACACTGTAGTCAAAAGGTGCACATGAGCCCTGGCTGAGCCCTGGCTGGTGTGGCTCAGTAGACTGAGCACCAGCCTGTGAACTAAGAAATGGCTGGTTCGATTCCCAGGCAGGGCACACGCATGGTTTGCCAGGTGGGTCTCCAGGTGGAGTGTATGAGAGGAGACTGATTGATGTATGTTTCTCTCTCACATCAATGTTTCTCTCTTTCTCCCTCCCTTCTCCCTCTCTAAAATTAAAATCTTGAAAAAACAAAAAAAAAGGTACACTTGAGAAGGAGACAGAAATGAACAGACATGTTCTAGAAAGACTAAGGAAACCAAATACAGGAAGATGGAGGGTTGGAGGGTAGGGAAAGGTAGAATCATGAGCACAGGCTGCATAGGTAGGGTAGGAAAAATGAGGCAGAATCCAGAAAGCCAGGAAAGACAGAGGAGCTGGTTATCTGCCATGTAGGACCCAACATCTGAGCATCCTTTTTATTTAGAGGAAATCCCAGCACAGGTAGTAGGGAAGGACCTACCGTCCACAAAGAGAGTAGAAGTGAGCAGAAGGTAGCTTTGCCAGCAGCCTGGGAGCCAGGGCAAGGGGAAATAATTCATGCTTGAGTCTGGAGGGACTGAAGATAACAGCAAGGGAATGGAAGGAATGCATTCCTAATTCCTGGAGGAGAGTAGAGTCTAGAAGTGGAGCAGCGGGTGTGCAGGGCCCACAGTGGCAAATGACAGCGGTAACAGCAACGACACCAAAAAGAGACTGTATATGACCTTAGCTGTGCCACAGTGGCCCTGAGTTCTATTTCCCAGAGCTCTCCCATCTTCCTTTTCCATGATTCCATGAGCTAGCTAATACTCTTTCCAAGGACTCCCTTTCTGTTTAAATTAGTTAGAGTGGGTTGGTTATTGGTGAACTGGTACAAGAAGTTGTGAGTTGCATAATAAGCAGGCATTAGAAAACCAGCGACAAAAAAAGAAAGCTAATGACAAGTCTCTGCGTAGTGGAATAACAGGAAAAAACCTAGGGTCAGGAAGCAATATGCAGAAAGGACTAGGGAGCTTCACCAGAGAGGCAGGAAAGACTACTATAATTATTCAGGTGTAAGAGGCCAAGGATCTCGGTTAGGGTGATGGTGAAAGGAGCTGCTTCTGTGGGGCTTTTGAAAGGGAAAAAGAACAAAATAAGGTGAGAGGTTACAAAGAGAAAAGCGGGGTTGAGGTAGAGGTATTTAAAGATTCAATTTGATTTTCTGTATTATGAAAACATCTTCCCCTGAGATAGATGTTAGGAATGCCAGAGATTTAGGTTTGAGAGACTAAGTCACTCCTAGTAGCACCTACTGAGTTGTCTGAAAAAACAACAGGTGATACATTAGGGAATCTGTATTATAACAGTCAGTGTAAATGTTTCTACCGTTCCAGTTGTATTTCCTACTCTCTTAGAATTCAAAGCCACGGAAGTTTCTCCCCACCGGCAAACCACTGTGCTTTCAGGTTCAGTTCTCTATAAGACTATATAACATAATATTTTCTTCTTTGCTTTATCTGCTAGGAGCCCCAAACACTCCTTTCTCCAGGAGAATCAGTCTCTCACACTGACCAACGCCACATCCCACAGGTGCTCTGGGAATGCTTCACATACCTTATCACCAAGTTCTACAACTCTGTGAAGCAGTAATACTACACTCAGTGTACAACAGAGGAAGTAGGCAGGTTGCTAAACCAAAATGACATAGTTAATAAGAAGCAGAGCTAGAAAAATAGCCCATGCCAGACCAAACTCTAAAAACTAGATTTTTGGTATAATTTAGCTCATTCTTCCTGTACCTTCCTTAACCTCTTACATTCAAAATTTAACTTTCATTCATTTTCATTTGCTCAATTAATATTTATTGAGCACCCACTCTGTGGAGAGGAGGTAACAATGTAGGGGTTGAGAGCATAGACTCTGGAGTCAGACTGCCTGAATTCAAATCCCAACTCTTCTCGTTACTAACTGATGACTTGGGCAAGTGACTTACCATCTGTGCTTCAGTTTTCTCATCTCTGAAACGGGAATAATAGTATCTACCTCATGGAGTTGTAAGATTAATTAACTAATATATATAAAGCACATAAAACAGAGCAGGCACCTAGCAGGTCCAGGTGCTTATTACTGCTGGAGATACAGGTAGGGGCACTCAAAGAGAAGAGTCTCTGACCTACTTAATACTTTAACTATGTGTTGTAGGTCGTTTTTATTCTGAGATATCCTAAAACTATTTGGAAGCAGATAAAAATAAGCAATAATGCCTTTATTGTCAATACACTTTTCACTATTTAAAATGTCCATGATCAATGTTTTTTAATTATTGTCCTAACAGAGCAAGATATAATATGCTGATGAAAAGTTTACTTTCTTCCCTACAGAAAAACATGCAAAAGGAATGCTACGCCGCTGCCTCTAAAGCTATAATCAGTAACTCCACTCTTATTTGTTTACATTATATTAATGTAATAACCCCCTACAGAGACATCTGTTCCTCTGTTTTCTAAAAGCCCTTAGGAAAAAAGGCTTTAGGCCAATCTACCCTAACCACAGCGATCACATATGGTCATCTTTATACCTGTATCCTCTGGGCAATGGTCTTGAGATCTATAGGTTCCTTAATTATTGCATAATAGTCTGGATATTGCTGAAAGACAAAAAAAAAAAAAACAAAAAAAAAACAGCTAATGAGAAAACAAGGAAGCACACTAACACTGACAATCTTAATCAATTAAGCAGCTTTGTGGGATTCAAAACTAAAGACACAGCTGTACAGCATATTGTTTGTTACATTTAAAGCAGAAAGAATTTGAGTTTAACTAGCTTCATGAACTACCCAACAGCATGTTGTAGGAGTTTATAGTTAGTATTGATTAGGTAATTATCATTATACAACTAATACAGCTTTGTGTTTCATTATACGGTTGTATACAGTTGTACACAGTACACAGTTTATATATTATAACTATATAATTTTATTATATAGTTGTAATGTATCATTATACAATTAATACCACTTTATGTTTTAAAAAATTCTAAATTCACAGATCACAAATAAAAGGTCCTACGATATCTATGCCTAGAAATGAAGTAGAGGAATGTTTTTTGAAGGGTTTATTAGAAGTTCTCTTAATTTTGCAATATAACTATTATATCTTCTTTCAAATAAAATTCTGAAGGACCTTTAAGAAGTTATGGTGCAAGATTTGTTAGTTTCATGTTTAACTTAACACTTACAAATTTTAAATGAAACTATGTTTAAGAAACGAAGCAAAGTCCTGTTTTCTTACAAAATATTAGTTTATCACAATACTTAAAGTTAAACATGTCAGAGGAACATCCTTAAAGAGTTTCACAAAGGCTAAAGTGCATGCATTTCCCTCAGCCTTTCCTCCAGGTTTTGTTCCTTGGAAGAAATAATTGAAGTTGGCCAGAAAAGCTGGTCTCCTCAGGTGGGAGAGATGTCAGAGGAAGTCAGACTGTGCTCTCCAGGCTCTTCTTACCTGTTCAAATCACAGAGCTCAAACAACAATGACAAAAAAGCAGGGCACAGTTTTCACTCAATTAACTAGGCTGAAGGGATGATCTCAGTGATGCTTCACCTTACCTGATCCCTCAGCTTACCCCTCTGTTTTCTTAACCTTATTATTCCTTTCTTTGCTTGGATCTAACCCCTTTCCTGTCCACTCTCTTCAAATTCTACTTCCAAGAAACCGTGTAGAAGACAAATTACCACCCAGCCACCCAAGCTAGATACAATATAATCCAAGCTGCTGGTCCACATATTCCCAACCTACCTCTCATGCTTGGCAAGGATTTATAAAGTAAAGGTAAAAACTGCCCTCCCCTCCTTGTTGTGTTTCGAATTGCTACACCCTGAGGGACCATGGGGAACCTGCTTTCCCCAACCATCTGCTGCTGCATGATGTTCCAGAAAGCTTTCCCAGAATGGGGCAACCAGGTATTACTGGGTTGGCCAAGAAGTTCATTTTTTTTTTTCTGTAAGATGGCCCTAGTAGTGCATAGTTGTCTTTAACTTCCTTTGAAATAATTTTGTTAGATTGTATAGTGATAGCTGTCATATCAACGTGCATGTTAAAAAAACTTATCAAGATCAGTGAATTTTTGTGTAGCCATTTTAATATTGAAGGTGGAAGAAAACAACATTTTCAGCATATTATGCTTTATTATTTAAAGAAAGGTAACAATGCAACTGAAACACAAAAAAGATTTGTGCAGTGTGTGGAGAAGGTGCTGTGACTGACTGAATGTGTCAAAGCGGTCTGCAAAGTTTCATGCTGGAGATTTCTTACTGGATGATGCTCCACGGTCAGGTAGAACAGTTGAAGCTGAGAGTAATCAAATTGAGATATTAACTGAGAACAATCAGCGTTATACCATGCAGGAGATAGCCAGCATGCTAAAAATATCCAAATCAATGAAGTTATTAGTGAAAATGAAAAATGTCTTTTATTTTATGGAAAAAACTAAATGGACATTTTGGCCAACCCAGTACTATTTTTCCTGCTCCAAATCACCCTTGGTGGCTTGACTAATACTGATTCCCTCCTGCGGAGTAAGAATAAACCTTGAATAAAGATTGTACTCATTTCTCACGATTTTTTTTATTACAGGAAAATATACATAAGATTTACCATTTAATCATTTAGTGGCATTAAGTACATTCATATTATGGTGCAATCATCACCATCATCCATCTCCAGAACTTTTCATGTTCCCAAACTGAACATCCACACCCATTAAATAATAACTTTCCACTTTCCCCCTCCTGCCAGACTCTGGAAATTGCAGTTCTACTTTGTCTCTATGAATTTGACTACCCTAAGTACCTCCTCTAAGAGGAATCATACAATATTTGTCCTTTTGTGTCTCCCTTATTTCACTTACCATAATACATTTAGGGTTCTTTCTTATTTTAGTACATATCATAATTTCATTTAAAACTTTAAAAGCCCAAATAATACTCCATTGTATGTGTATACCACACTTTATTTATCCAGTTATCTGTTGAGAGACACTTGGGCTTCTTCCATGATTTACCTATAGTGAATAATACTGCTATGAACACAGGTGTTCAAATACCTCTTTGAAACCCTGCTTTAACTTCTTTTGGGTATACACCCCAAGTGGAATTACTGGCTCATATGTTAATTCTGTGTTTTAATTTTTTTTGAAGAATCATCTTACAGTTTTCCTCTTTTCTTTAAATTTTAAACTTATGTCCAATATAATCATTATATTTTTCTAATCAAATCCACACTTAAGACAGTAGTGGTTACATATGTTTATATCTAATGTCATAACTGTCCTATAACTACTCAAGACATACAAGTCTTGTTGATGACTAGTGGGGAAAACTGCATGCCACTTGTCAGTCAACAAGCACTTCTTGCACATTTATGGCATGCTGGTTTCCAACTACATGGCAGGGACACAAAAGAAAATATGGCACTGTTCTTGCCTTTAAGAAATTCAGGGCCTGGGGAAGGAGGTAGATACAAAAGTAAATGATCACAATGGATGTAAGCACTATAGTGGAATACTTTTAAAAGTGGGAATTTTTGTAATTCCACAGGCTCAGATGTTAATTACCTCTTGGGTGTGAAGCCACAAGGGACTCTAACACTTTTAAAGGGTCTTACTTGTCTAGAAAAACTCTTCTTCTTTGGGGTAGAAATGTACCTATTAGGTCTCCCTCTCTTCTCCATCACTAGACAATCAAGGAGAACTAAGAGAGGAAGACTTCATTTATCTTCTTCTCATTCTGTCTCCTGAGCAAAGATATGTTTCTTGTCTTTTATAAATAAAAGGTTTAAGTTTAGGTGTTTATTTTATCATTTAGAAATACTCATCTTAGAAACAACCCAAAAGTCCATCAACAGATGAATGGATAAACAAGATGTGGTTTAAAAAAACTGTATATACAATGTACATACAATGTAGTATTATTCAGACTTAAAAAGGAAGCAAATTCTGACATATGCTACAACATGGAGGAACCCTGGAAACATTACACTAAGTGAAATAAGCCAGACACAAAAGGATAAATATTGTACGATTCTCCTTATCTCAGGTACTTAGTCAAATTCATAGACAGCAAACAGAACATTGGTTGCAGGGGTTGGGGGGGATGGGGAAATAGAGTTATATTTTAATGGGTGCAGCATTATGCTTTAGTAAGAAGAAAAGTTCTGAAGACGGATGGTGGTAACGGCTGCACAATAATATGAAGGTACCTAATACCACTGAACTGTACACTTAAAATGGTTAAATGGTAATATTATGTTATATATATTTCATGACAATAAAAGCAAACAAAAAGAATTACCAATCAAAAAACAAAAACTCAAAAACTTTTCAAAACTTGCAATGCTCTGGTTAAGGACATAACCTGTGCGTGTGCTGCTGAGATGACATGGAGGATCTCTCGGCTACTTCCAATGCTTCCCATTAACTGTACCGTATTTACTAAGAATAAAGTTTTTGAAGTACTTAAAAAAAACCCACACTAATTCAACTGTCTTTAATTGTATCACTTACCACTTTAGAAGGCAGTTTCTGAAAAAGTTCGCTAATGAGATGTCCTGATGGACTTGTGGCTACAACTATGGCTTCAAGAAGCTGCTCCAGGATCTCCTTCAAGTAACTTGGAGAAGACTGGGAAGAGGGAATTGGGAGCAAGAAGAGAGGGGAGTAATAAATACTTTTGTGAGAGAAATCCAAAAATAAATGCTGATATTAAATAATTTCTAAAATCTGAAAGCCAACTCAAAAGAGCAACTTCTAAACTACTTATTTTAAGTACAAGTATTAAGAATACCACAGAAATGCTCTGATGCTGAATGTGGTTACTGTACTCTCAGAATGGCATATGTGAAACTAATGAAGCTCCTTATATAATTTTAGTAATTAAATCCTTTGGACCAGGTCCTTTTAGTAAACTCTAATCCATAGTAAACATTGTAACAGTGAAGTTCAAGTGCCAAATGTATAACTGATTAGAAATGCATACCTTTTTAGAGTCTGAGCAACTGAGAAAGAAAAACATGTCCCATGATACCCAGTCATTTCTACATATGTTGTTCATATCTACCGAAGTCTTCGTATTCTGGTAGAATAATTACATATGTAAAGTGGGAACAACATACTGTTCACCATAGGGTGCTTTGCCAGATCTAACAACAGAATTAAAGTTAAATCAAAACTAAATGGAGATTAAGTCAACTGATGCACATCACTTACTCTCCAGATGTCTGCCTTATTCCTTCCTTAGTCATTGTTTCAACATGGGAAAGTATACACCCAAAAGAGAACCTGCCCAGTTTCTGCAGTTAGCAATGGGATGACTCAGTCATATAGGTTTATATTAAGGTTTATATTAAATGGTACTTCAAGTCCAAACCCTGTTTTGTGCATATAAAATGATTAAGGTATTAAATCATAAAAGCATGACTACATGACTATTTTTGTCCTAATTCAACAGAAGTTCTTTTTATTTAGTATAGTCTCAATAATAAGGCCCAACATTAATGCCACAGAGAGGGCGTTAACAAATCTCTTGGGCCTACCACAGTGTCTGGCAAAAAAAGACACACAGTAAATATTTAACATATAGGACATGTGATTAGTTGAGAGTCCTCAACCACATAAGCTTAGAGAACCAACATAACACCGATGAAGGTAGACTAAAATAGCCATGTTTCAGTCATTTACTTCCTGGCTAAACATGGTACCACAGAATTAGCTTCAAAAAGAGGAGAGGTATATTCTATAGCCAAGATTCCTCTCCTCCCAGTCATATGTTACTTTGTGTTGCACATGACAAAGGGATCAGGGTATATAAATGAGTTCATACAATCTATTCCCACAATTGGGAAAACTCTAAGGATATCATTCTTAATTTAAAAATGAGAAACTTGAAAATTCCTTCTTCCTTCTTGAGAATCTTAGGGCTAGAAAGAAGCTTGGGAGGTATAAATATGTATGAGCAAACCGTTCCAATTCCCTATTAAAAGAAACACAGGCAATTCCTAGATGTACACATTTTCATTTCTGAGAGAACTCTGGAGGCCTATAATAAGCCTGAGTCCCCTGTAGGAAAGGAATGTTCTGCCCAAGAAAGCATGGGTTAAGTTGCTGCTCCTACATTAATATCAGAAAATAAAATTTTAGGGAATTAGTTAATTGTCTTCTATCTGATTCCAATCATTTAATTTCTAGAAAGAAATTGACAAGTTCCCTGGAAGCTAGATTTTGAGAGAAATCCAAAACTAAATGCTGGTATTAAATAGTTTATGTTTTGTTTTGAGAAATTCACCCACAACTTCCTTCTGTGTTGAGTTTTCTTTCCTGAAAACTCAACACAGAAGCAAATGCTCTGCTTTGGGTATCTTACTATTTAGCTGCAGAAGAGAGATGTAATTCCTTTTATTATTCTTTTTCCTCTTTTCAAGCATGTGTGTTTATTCTGCAAGAATTTATCAATATCTACAAATCAGGCACACTCTAGATGCCAGGGATAGGTGAATAAGATGATATCTTTTGTGGACTGTAATTCTACATGGAGGGAGACAGAAAGTAAACATGTAATCTACTGTAATAAACAAGTTATTTCACCACGTGATACAGTGGTAAAGACTGAAGATCATAGAACAGAGTGAGGATCATAGAACACAAAAGACAGACCTTCTTTTAGAGGAGTGGGGAGCAAACAATTTAGACAGAGTGGTCCAGAAAGTCCTCTCCTGGCTGACATTAAGTGATATTAGTATAATGAAAAAGAGATAGTGACAGCAAAAGTGAAAGGAAACACATCTAAGCAGAAGCAAGAGCAACTGGAAAATTCCAGAGGCAGGAACACAATCGGCACATTCTAAGAACAGCACTCAGTCTAACTGACAAAAATGAAAACACCTAACTAATGTAATTCCACTGACTCTCCAACTTTTAATCACAACACAGCCTACACTTACATAGAATATCAGTCTAGTAACATTGAATCTGTCGTTAAAGACATGGACACTCTCTTTAAAACTGAGCAGGCTAACCCTGGCTGGTGTAGCTCAGTGGATTGAGTGCTAGCCTGAGAACCAAAGAGTCACTGGTTCATTCCTGGTCAGGACATATGCCTGGGTTGCAGGCCAGGTCCCCAGTAGGGGACACCCGAGAGGCAACCACACATTGATGTTTCTCTCCCTCCTTTCTCCTCTCTTTAAAAATGGATAAATAAAATCTTTAAAAAAATAATAAGTAAAATAAAAACTTAAAGAAACTGAGCGAGATATATGCATTAACATAAGAGCAATTCATAAAAACAACTATGAATGGGACACATTGTCCAGGATTTCTTAAGATTCCTTGTAATTGCAGTGAGGCTCTCTGGCTATATTATGCCCCTTTTCCCTACCAGTTACCAACACAATTATAAAGAAAGCCTCAGAGAAAACCTCAGGGGCCTTGTCCACGTCCCAACAGCCCTCTCGTTCCAGCTGCACACTTACTCCTTCAGTCACTGTGCCTTGATTGTCTTGCCCGTCTTCATCATCATCTTCATCATCTGCTTCTCCTTTCTGAACAAACTCATTTCTTGTTCGAAGATACAAATCCCACAGTTTGCAAGCAGCTTTATATTCAGGAGAATCTGGCTGTGCATTAGCAAAGACAAGAGGAAAAAATATCACTTTATTATTTTATTGTAAATCAAATCCTATTCCAGCAGAAACTGCTATTCTAAGACAACTTCAAAAACTCTATTACAAATTTTAAACTCCCTATGATTAAGAGATACATGGGTCTCAACTTCTATTCTCAAGAACTAAGTGTAGCCCTGACCAATATGGCTCAGTTGGTTGGAGCATTGTCCCACAAATGAAGGGCTGCAAGTTTGCTTCCCAGTTCAGGCATGTATCATCCCCAATTTGGTTGCGTACGGGGAGCAGCAAATTGGTGTTTCTGTCTCAGATCGATGTTTCTGTCTTTTCCTTCCTCTCTCTCTAAAAAAGCAATTTTTTAAAAAAAAAGTCCTGCCCTGCCTGGTGTGGCTCAGTGGATTGAGTGCGGGCCTGTGAACCAAAGGGTCACCAGTTTGGTTCCCAGTCAGGGCACATGCCTGGGTTGCAGGCCAGGTCCCCGGTTTAGGGCACACAAGAGGCAACCACATATTCATGTTTCTCTCCCTCTCTTTCTCCTTCCCTTCTAAAAATAAATAAATAAAATCTTAAAAAAAAAAAAGTCCTCAGGTGAGGATAAAAAAAAAGAACTAAGTGTATGTTTTAAAGGCATTTTGAAATCATATTAATTTATCTATGCGTTATCTCATTACAGAAAGATTTATGCAGGAGAAAAGTAATTTGCTAAATTAAGACTAATTATTACTAAGAAAGATAATTCAAAGAATAAGACCTGATGTAGCCACTATGAAAAAAAGTATGGAGATAAAAAAACAACAACAAAAAAAACACTAAAAATTTATGTAACTTACAACCAAAAAAATTCCATTTGAGTATTTATCCATAGAACATAAAAACACTAATTTGAGAAAATATATTCATCCCTATGTTCATTTCAGCATTATTCAGAATAGTCAAGATATGGAAGCAACCTAGAGGAATATATGTGGGTGTACATACAAAATGGAATATTACACAGTAACGAAAAAGAAAAAACTGCTGACATTTGCAACATGGCCCTAGAGGGTATTATGCTAAGCAAAACAAGTCAAAGTTAAATGCTGTACAGTTTCTTTTATATGTGGAATCTAAAAAAAAAAAAAAAACCAAACTCATAGAAACACAGGTCAAAGAGATGGAGTTACCAGAGGAGAAGATGGGAGGATGGAGGAGTTGCTGAAAAGGTAAAGGGGAATACAGTCAGTAATATTACGGTAAGTTTGTACAATGTCAGAAGATTAATAGAATTAGTGGGGTGCTCATAAGGTATGGAGATATCACTATACTATACACCCAAAACAAATATAATATGTATACCAACTATACTTAAATAAAAGATAAGACCCAATTTAAAGAATACAAGTCAAAAAGATAGAAGCTAATGACTGTTCTGATAATCACTTCTAAGATTTTTAAAAGTATTTAAGGACTTTCTGTCAAGGCATACGTAAACACGGCTCACTTCCTTGTAAAACCACAGCAAAAATTACAACTAAAATACAAACAAGTACCACCCAAAATCACCAGAAAATCAAGCTATATGGAAGTCTGACAACCAAGGAATTAAAGAAGTCACACTTACCCAGACAGGTAGGAGGGGCAGAGACATAGAGATGTGAACAGGCAGTCCCACCCTCATGTGTGGTAGATAAAAATCAGGAGGGATACTCCGGGAGCAAGGAATTGTAGTCCCATACCAGATACCCAGCCCAGGGTTCCAGTACCAGGAGATAAATCCCTGTAACTTCTGGCTGTAAAAACCAGTGGGGGTTGGGGTGGCGGAAGAAACTGCAGGATTCTAAGGCATCTCTTCTTAAAGGGGCCACAATAGACTTAGGACATATACAAATTCACTCCCTCTAGGCTCCAGCACCAGGGCAAGCAGCTGGAAGGGCACCAGTGGCATACAGGGAGAAGCTGAAGTATCTGGCATCAGGGCAAGTGCCAGGGGACAGCTTCCTCCTGGACAAAACTCCAGAGGCCAGGCAGCTGCATTATCTCCTTTCTGAGCCCTCTGCCACACAGAGCCACAGAGTGCAGACACCATATTGGAGACTCCATCAAACTTGTTCACATGGGTTGCTTCACCCTGAGGATTACCTAAGGCTCTGCCTCATCCAGCTAACTGATGTTGCTCTTCTACAATAGGCTAAGTATCTAAGGCTACAATATCTACTAAGATAGGGAGTCAAAGCAGCCCTACCTAATACCTAGAAACAAACACAGGGAGGCTGCCAAAATGAGGAGACAAAGAAATATGACTCAAATGAAAGAACAGATCAAAACTCCAGAGAAAGAGCTAAACAAAAATGAGATAATCAATCTATCAGATGGAGAGTTCAAAACACTGGTTATTAGGATGCTCAAGGAATTCATTGAGAACTTAAATAGCATAAAAAAGACACAGGCAGAAATGAAGGTTACACCAAGTGAAATAAAGAAAAATTTACAGGTAACCAATAGTGGAGTGGATGAAGCCAAGAATCAAATTAAAGATCTGGAACATAAGGAAGAAAAAACATTCAATTCGAACAGCAAGAAGAAATAATAACATTCAAAGCATAGCTGTGCCAGAAGAAGACAAAGAGAAAGAAATTAACAACTTAGTTGAAAAAATAATGAAAAAGACTTCCCTAATTTGGTGAAGGAAATAGACATGGAAGTCCAGGAAACACAAACATGTACACAAAGAAGATCACATCCCAAAAAAGATGGACACAAAGAGGACCACAACCAAGATACATCATAACTAAAATGTCAAAGGTTAAAGACAGAGAATATTAAAAGCAGAGAGAGAAAAGCAAAGAGTTACCTACAAAGGAGTTCCCATAAGACTATCAGCTGATTTCTTAAAAGAAACCTTGCAGGCAAGAAGGAGCTGGAAAGAAGTATTCCAAGTCATGAAAGGCAAGGACCCACGTACATCCAAGATTACTCTATCCAGCAAAGCTACCATTTAGAATGGAAAGGCAGATAAAGTGCTTCCCAGACATGGTTAACAGTTCATCATCACCAAGCCCTTATTATATGAAATGTTAAAGGGAACTATATGAGGAAAAGAAAATCAAAACTATGAACAGTAAAATGACAACAAACTCACAACTACCAACAACTGAACCTAAGGAAAAAAAAAACAAACAAAAAAACCAAAAACAAACTAAGCGAACAAGTAGGACAGGAAGAGAATCACAGAAATGGAGATTACAGGGAGGGAGATAAGTGAGGAGGCGGAAGGGGGAGAATGGGGGAATAAGAAGCATAATTGGTAGGTAGAAAATAGACAGGGGGAGGTTAAGAATAGTATAGAAAATGGAGAAGCCAAAGAACTTATACGTACGATCCATGGACATAAATGCAGGGGGCAATGCTGGAAGGAAAGGGGTACTGGGCGGAGGTGGATAAAGGGGAGAAAATAGAATGGGACAACTGTAATAGCCTAATCAACAAAATATACTTGAAAAAAAAAACAAAAGAAACCAAAGTGAAACCAAAAGAAGACAGATAGAAAAAAATAATAAATTACAAAGTGAGATAAATAGAAAGTTGAAATTTAGATGGTTAGGAATACATGCAAACATAATAGCCATCACTAAAACTATAAAGAGATCATGAAAGGGTCCAGTTCCAAAGTAAAGATCATCAACTGATTAGCAGAAATTCAGATATATGCTGTTTACAAGACACATATCAGCATTAAAAGGACATGAATAGGCTGAAAGAATGGAAAACTAGGTAAACACAAAAATAAAGCTAGTATAACTATATTAACATCAAATAAAACATACCTCAGATAGAAGATATCACAGAAACAAAGAGAGCTAATACATAACGCAAAAAAATCCTATTTACTCCCCGACTGGTATAGATCAATGGGTTGTGCCTTGTCCCAAAAACCAAAATGTTGCCACTTCAGTCTGATTCCCAGTCAGGGCACATGCCTGGGTTTCGGGCCAGGTCCCTAGCTGGGGGCGTGTGAGAAGCAACCCATTGATGTTTCTTTTGCATATTGGTATTTCTCTCTTTCTCCCTCCCTGCCCCCTCTCTAAAATAAATGAATATAACCTTTTTAAAAATCCCACTTACTAGGCGACATAATTTTAAACTTGTATGTTCCTTCTTGTACAGTGTCAAAATATATAAAGCAAAAACATCAACAGGCAAATCCATTATTATAATGAGAGATTTTAAAACACCTCACTTGGTAAGTAGTTCACGTAGGTAAATCAGTTAGGATATAAAAGTTTAGCAATGCAATTAACGAGCTAAATGTACCAATGAATAGCACTCATTATATATTCACAAAATTTATAGCAGCACTATTCATTATAGCTAACAGTAGAAAAAATCCAAATGTCCATTAACTGGGAAAAGAATAAACAAAACGTGGTATATCCATATGATAGAATATTATCCAGTCAGTAAAAGTAATGAAGTACTAATACAGGGTGGGGCAAGAGTAGGTTTACAGTTTGTTCCTATAGAAAAAATATAACTAATAAGTGACACAAAAATAAACCCTGTGTTTTGTGTACTCACAACTTACTTTTGCCCCACCCTGTATATGCTACAACGTGGTTGAATCTTAAAGATATTATGCTCAGTTAAAGAAGCTAGTCACCGAAGGCCATATAGTGTATGATCCCTTTCATATGCAATGTCCTGAACAGGCAAATACATACAGAAAGTAGACTAATGGTTGCAAGACACCCCTGAGAGGAGGGACAATAGAAAGTGCCTGTTAATAGGTATGGTTTTCTTTTCGGGATAATGAAAATATTCTGGGGTTAGATAGTGGTAACAGTTGACAACTTTGTGACTACACTAAAACCCCCTGAATTCTACACTTTAAAAGAGTTTATGAATTATATCTCAAATAAAGAAAAACTATGTATACAACGTAGTCTTAAGGATAAACCTAACAACATTTTTGCACAATCTTTATGAAGGAAGATTTAAAGCTTTGCTAAAATAAATTAAAGAAAAATAAATGAAGACACAAAATTCATAGATGAATAATCTATGTCAGGATTATGTCAATTCTCTAAAATATGACCTAGAGAGAGTCAATGCAATTCCAGTAAGAATTCCAGCAATTTTTTTGAGCTTGTTGACTTAACACTAATATTAAAATGTAAAAAAGGAAAGGCCAAAAATGTGTAAGGAAAGTGCCAGGGATAGCTAACATGCTTTCCTTAACAGAAAAAGAATTATAAAGCCATAGCAATTGATGTAGGTATAGAAGAGCCCAGTAATAAACTGGCCAGAACAAAAAGAATAGGAAAAAAGGTCAGAAAGAGCCATGAGCACATGGAAATGATGACAGCACTGACACTGTAGGCAAATGTGGAGATGGCCATTTTTAAGCACTGCTTATACCTATGGGAAAAATAGTATCTCTACATCATAGAACACACAAAAATCACTCCCAGCTGCTTTAAAGGCTTAGATGTAAATGACAAAATTATTAAACTTTCAGAAGAAAATATAAGAGGAGAATATCTTTATAATCCTTGGTCAAGAGGAATTTCTAAAACAAAACACAAAGAAGGATAAAGCACAAAGTTAAAGTCTGATACATTTGAATATGTTAAAATAAAAAACTCCTGCCCTGGTTTGTGTGGTTCAGTGGACTGAGAATCGGCCTTCAAACCAGGGGGTCGCCAGTTCGATTCCTGGTTGAGGCACATGCCTGGGTTGTGGGCCAGGTCCCCAGTAGGGGGTGCATGAGAGGCAACCACACACTGATGTTTCTCTCCCTCTCTTCCCCTATGTCTAGAAATAAATAAATAAATAAATAAATAAATAAATAAATAAATAAAATCTTAAGGGAAAAAACTTCTCTTCACCAAAAGTACTGTAAAAAGACACAGTGGGAGAAGATACTTGCCATACATATAACAAAACAACAACAACAAAAAAACATTGCTATCTAGTGTAGAAATTCCTAGAAACATGAAAATGAAAAACAGCCCAAGAGCAACCAAGAACCCTGGCTGATGTGGCTCAGTCATCAAGTTCTGGCTTGCACAGAGGGGTTCCCAGTTAAGATTCCCTGTCAGACACATGCCTTGGTTGTGGGCTGGGTCCCCAGTTAGGAGTGTGAGGGAGGCAACTGATTGATGTTTCATTGATGTTTCTCTCCTTTTCTTTCTCCCTTCCTTACCCTCTCTCTAAAAATAAACAAATAAAATCTTAAAAAAAAAAAACAAGAAAGAAACAGACAAAAGATTTGAGCAAAGATTAAGAATACTTCATAATCATATGAATGTTCAGTCTCAAACCACCAAATGAGAAACCACTACTTATCTACAAAGTTGATAAATATTAAAAAGCCAGACAATTATCAAATTGGACACCTTCCAAATTTGATGTCTTCTTACCTTATAATATGCCTTTGCATTGTTAAAAAGTAGCTGGAAGTCAGCAGTCAGCAGATTAACATCATCATACTCTTCCATTTTTAGTTTCTGTTGGATTTTCATCAAGTCAATGGGCTGAGCAACCACTTCATAATAGTCTGGTTGATTTCTGTTATAATTTAATATATTTTTTAAAAAGGTATTAATGCGAAGCCTATAAAAAGTTGTATTTCAAATTTCCTGTGGTAATATCAATATTTCAAGTGATAGAAGACACTACACTTAGTGCCATTACCAGAACTAGAAGGGAATAACAAAAGCAAGATGCATATGCACACTCTTTTCAAAATATCTATTAGTGATATAAAAACCTAAATTAACATATGTGATAGTCTTTGATATGCTAAATATTTAAGATTTGGGGCACCGACACTAAAACTGTGTCAAAAGTATCTTCTGCAAATAAAAATTATTTGTACTCCATGGTATTCAATAGTGGCTGAAAACAGGTATTTCAAAGCTCTTTACCAGCTTACAAAATCAATTGCCTTTTTTAAGTTAGTGACCAAAGAACTTTTTCTGCCAACTACTATCAAGTGCCTGGTACATACTATCCTGCTTCAATATCAATTACTACAGTTACAAAGTAAAAAGCTGAGGCCCTTGGCACAAGCAGTTTACCACAGATAAAAGGACATCAGACACATCCAAACATGACCAAACAATTAGAAACATAAAACACCTTGGGAATGATAAACACAAAATTCAGGAGAGTGATCACAGACTAGAAAGGAGAAACAGTGAAGGACACACAGAAAACTTCAACAGTAGTTACAATAATAATTTAAGTGGGGTTTGGGGTTCACAGATGTTTATTTTTATCCTTTTTGGCTTTTTTCAAACAAAGTTCCATGATACAAGTAGACCTTCTAAAATATGATCTAGTGACTATTTTTCTCAATTCTCCCTTGGGGGTAGATAGTTAACTCCATTCTAAATGTGAAAGAGATAAGATTACTTACAAAGAATGTCATGGTCATGAAGGCTTTAATCTCTCTTGGGCCCTTGGCTGACATATCATAGCCATACATGTGTATTTAATTTTTAAAAACTTTTTATTCTGACATAAAAGTTGCAGGCTAGTACAAAGAATGCTTTTTTCCTGTAGTTTAATGTATATTTTCCACAAACAAGGATTACAGTTCAACTATCAATACCAGGAAATTAACTTTGATACAGAACCACCATCTAATCCGTAGACTCCACTCATGTTTCCAACCGTTCCAAAATTGTCCTTTATAGCAAAAAGTTCAACTCAAGTTGCATGTTGCATTTAGTTATATTTCTTTAGTTTTCTTTATTCTGAAACAATTCCTCAGTCTTTCCTTGACTTTCATGATCTTGATATTTTTGAAAATTATAGGCCAGTTATGATGCAGAGTGTCCCTCAATTTGGGTTTGTCTGTTTTCCTGTCAAGTTAATGTTATGCTTCTTTGGCAGGATTATGACAAAAATGACGGGGTATTTGTCTCACTGTACCCTCTCAGGTAGCATATGCTCTCAAGTTGTCCCATTACTCAGATGAGGTTGCTTTTGATCACATGAATATTGTGTTGTCTGCCAGCTTCTCAACTGACCAAGTTACTCTTTTCCTCCTTGAACTTTATGAATAGATACCTCCAGACTATGTAAAAGCCCCTTCCTCATCAAGTCATTCATTCATTTATATTAATATGGATTCCTGTTTTACTCAGTGGGTTAAAAGCCATTACTATAATTATTTTGATGCTCAAACTGCTTCAGGTTTGGCCAGTAGGAGTCCTTTCAACATGGCTTTTATATTCTACGTCCTTTTCACATGTTCCCATCAACCTTGGAGCACTTGCCTATTTTCTGGCACCATAAGATCTTACAAGCTCATCTTGTACTCTGCCCTTGAAATCAGAAATTTCCCCAAATAACTATGGTTTACTTTAATGGTAAATAGTATTTAAAAGCCAAGACCAAGGTACCAAGTGTGTACTTCATGTCTACTGAAGGAAGAGGAAGAATAAACTGAGTTTTTTTAAAACCCTTATCAACTACTTACAATTTGAATAAACTATAAAATTAAGTATGAGGGGATAAAAGGAGTATCCAATCTGTTATTCAGAGAATATATAAGAACATAAAGGTCTCTGTGAGTACCCAACAAAGGTGCCAAGAGACCTTCTCAGAGTGAGCATTAGGACTCTGTTAATTTGATATCCAAGACAGCTCTCTCCACCTGGGCCTAATGGGCCACAGATCACTGCTCCCTGCTAAGGCTTGGTTTTTAAATACCATTTACCTCCACAGCCTCTCAGGCTTGAGTGACTATCTGTAGACAAGTGAGAACCCAATGAGGGCAGGTACAGTAGTCCTTTATTTGCAGTTTTGCTTTCCACAGTTTCAGTTAACCATGGTAAATAATAGTCTGAAAATATTAAATGGAAAATTCCAGAAGTAAGTTTTAAGTTGCATACTGTTCATGCCACCCTGCTCCATCTTGCCCAGGACATAAATCATCCCTTCGTCCAGAGGATCCACACTGTACACTACCTTCCTGTTAGCCACTGAGTACCCAACGTAGTTATCATCAGATAGACTATGGCAGTATTACAGTGCTTGTGTACAAGTAACCTTTACTTTACTTAATGGCTCCAAAGCTGAAGAGTAGTGATGCTGGCAAATGGTATATACCAGAAAGAAGCTGTAAAGTGCTTCTTTTAAGTGAAAAGGTGAAAATTCTCGACTTAATAAGAAAAAAGAATCATATGCTAAGGATGCAAAGATCTACAGTAACAATGAATCTTCTAAACCAAGCCAGTGTGGCTCAGTTGGTTGGGCATTGTCCCACAAACTGAAAGGTTGCCAGTTCAATTCCTGGTCAGGGCACATGCCTGGGTTATAGGTTCAGTCCCCAGTCAGGTCCCTTACAGAAAGCAGCCAACTGATATTTCTCTCCCTGTCCTCTAAAATCAAATAAATAAATAATTTTTAAAAAGATGAATCTTCCATCTGTGACATTGTGAAGGAAAAAGAAATTCATGCTAGTTTTTCTGTCAACCTTAAACTGTAAAAATTACACCACAGTACATGGTTAAGTGCTTAATAAAGATGGAAAAGGCATTACATTCGTGAGTGGAAGACACAAACGGAAAACATGTTCCAATTGATGGTCATGTGTTGTGCCAGAAAGAATTGTCTATACAAAGGCTTCAACAGGACCCCTGAAACAAGTGACACCAAGCCATTTATTGCAAGTTCAGGTGGTTACATAGATTCAGGAATAGGTTTGGATGGAACATATAAACATTATCCGAGAGGCTACATCTCCAGACGAAGAAGCTGCTGCCAATTTCTGCCAGAACTGAAAAATCGGTTCTGGCAGAACTGATTAAGGAGAATGGTATGTAGGTACAGGAAAAATCATACTGTACATGTGGGTATTGAAACTATTCGTGGTTTCCAGCATCCACTGGGGGGGGGGTCTTGGAATGTAACCCCAATGGATAAGGAGGAAACCTGCTATACCTGGAAAGGACACTACTTCCTGGATGCTCTGCTAGAGGGCTTCTCACAAACTTTTCAGAATTACTACAGACACAAAAAGGAGATCAGGATCCAACATTCCACTCTGTATAATATAGTCAAAACAAGATCCCCCCATTTTTGAAATAAAATAGCTCTACTAATTTTATCCTTTATCAACATACAGAAAAGCATTAAAAAGTAAAAATTTGTCCTTATTTATCCAGAGTTGAAAGCACTGGTAGTATTCTTCCAGACTTCTAAGCACATGTACACGTAAACAGGATTGTACAGTACATATTCTTTAGTAACAGCTTTTCTCTTTCAACATAATAGATGAGGGCACCTTGCCATATGGCCACAGAATGGCCAAAACATAACTAAAAATTTTAAACCAGAAAAGTGAGAAATACCAGGCCTGATGTATAGAGCCTCTGACTACACCATTTCCCCCTTTTCCCAGGCAGACAGCATTCTAAGCTGCTGCATAGGTACAACAGATCATGTTCTTCAGCCTCGCTGCAGCTATGTTCTAGCCAGTGCGAGAGCTGAAACGTGCTGTGTTCAGGACACACCCTTCGCATGCCTTCATTTTGCAATGGGCTGAAAAGTAGTGGTAGAACCATCACAGACCATGCAGACAAAGCTGACACTCCAAGGACAGCTGAATAAAGAGGCAAACAGTACTTGGACCCTGACAACTTCACAAAACTGGACTTTTACATGAAAGAAAGCGGTTTTTCTCTTTTCAGCTATTATGTGTGTATGTCTTAGTATAGGTAGCCTAATATACTAATCAAAACAAAGTTTCAAACTGAGATTCAAATTGTGTATCTTAGAGCAACACTACTTCCCATACACTCTGAGAAAACACACACATTCCACAGAAGGGCAGAGATTCCACAGAAGCATAGCACTGGAAGAAGGCAGCAATGCTAACAGGCATCATATCATGGATGCTGGAAGACAGTGTTCCAGCACCTAAGACTTGGATCCTCTGCCCCTCAGCACTAGCCTACTGGTAGAAAGCAGGCAGCAGAGGGGTAGTCTTTCTGTGAGGGTTTTGTGTACTCTAGTATGATGTTGCCCCTCTATATAACATATTGGTTAAGAACGCAGGCTTCAGAATCAGAAAAACTTGAGTCTGAATTCTGGTTATTTTTTAGTAGTTCTGAAAACTTCAGCAAGTTCTCACCTACAAACTGTGATAATACAAGTTAAAACAATATTAACATCTAAAAAGTGCTTGGCACTATATCTAGTATGTGCTAAGCAATAAATATAGGCTTTTAGTATCATATGCTAAATAAATTACAACTTTTAAAAGACTATTAATAATAAACCAACTGAAATCTGGAAATAGTTACCCCATGTCTTAAAAAGTCCCTCATCTAAGGACATCACTAAGTTACAGGGCTCTTTCTTCTAATTCAGAATGGTGACATTACATTCTGCTCTTTGAAGTGAGCAGTTTGCCTTCAGCTCAACCTGAAGCTTGTTTGCTACCCACTACGGCATCAACAATCACAAATGGAACTAATTTTTTAATTAACTCACTTCATTAGTTTCCTATAGCTGCTGTAAAAAAATTACCACAAACCTAATGGCCTAAAACACCACAAACTAACCCTACAGAAGTCCAAAGTGGATGTCACTGGGCTAAAAAGCAAGGTGTTGGCATTTCTTCTAGAGGGTCTATGAAAGAATCCATTGTCTGGCCTTTTCTAGCTTCTAGTGACTGCCTACATTCTTGGGTTTACAGCCCCTTCCTCTATCTTCAAAGCCAGGAGTATAGCATCTTCAAGTCTCTAACTCATCTGCTTCCCTCTTCCCTGATTAAGGACTCTGGTGATTACATTGGGCCCATCTAGATAATCCAGATAATCTCTCCAATTCAAAGTAAATTGATAAACAAGATTTTGGAGACTTCCAGTCAGGATGGCAGAATAGGCAGAAATCTTTGCACAATCACATCAAAATTACAACTAAAATAGTGAACAACCATCACTCAGGAAAGTCAGAAATCAAGTTGAATGGATGTCTGACAACTACATAATTAAAAGAATCGCATCCATCTACAGGGGCACAGATATGGAACGGGCTGGTCCCACATCCACATGGTATCTCAGGAACCAGGAGTCTGGGAGACCCACACCAGGCTCCCCAGCCCACAATTCCGGTACCAGGAAGACAAGTCCCCACAACTTTGGGCTGCAAAATCCAGCCAGGACTGAGTCAGTGGAAGACACTGCTAGAGCCCCAAGGAGTTCCTCTTAAAGAAGACACACATGGACTCACCTACTCAGACTCACTCCCTCTGATCTCCAGGACAGGGGTAGCAGGTTGAAAGACACCAATGGTATGCAGGGAAAAACTGAAATACATGAAATCAAGGCCAGCAGAGGCCATTGTTCCTTTGCTAAACCCTCCCCCTACACAGCTGGGAATGTATCTGAGACTCTTATCAACCTAGCTAACACTGTTTGACTAGCCTTGGAGATCCTCAGAGGCTCTGCTCCACCCAACTTATGGGACCGCCCAAACTGCTTTTCCATAAGAATGACTTGTCTTGGTTCCTAAATCCTATCAAACAAGCAAAAGTTGGCTTCAGTGAGCCCTAGGGCAGCCAGATTAGATTCATAACTTGGCTTCCCCCAGGAATCTCCACGCACAGCACAAGTAGCAGCCATCTTAGATTGCTTTATAACTAAGGTAGGGCACCCAGACAAACCACAGGTGGGGGCAGACTTTGGGCTGTACCACCCAGGAAATCTGAGGGCCAACGCACCCAGTTGACAGCTACATATCACTTCAGAGCACCACCAAACTGCCCCCACACACCTGATCCTCAACAGAGGGTAGAGAGAGGTTGGTGGTCACTGGTTACAGCCAGTCCTTGCAGCTGACTGGGCTGGGTAAATCCCTCCCACTGATCTGCTGCCAACAGCCAACAAGGCTCAACTACAAGATGAGGGTGTATTCAGCCCACATGAAGGGCACCCCTCAAGTACCCTGACTGGGTGATAGCGGAGGCAGTGTCACTGGACCCTATAGGACATCCACTACATTAGGCCACACTACCAAGACACACAGTCAAAGCAGCTCTATCTAATACACAAAAACAAACACAAGGAGGCTGTGAAAATGAGGATACATAGAAATATGGCTCAAATGAAAGCACAGGTCAAAACTCCAGAAAAAGAGCTAAATGAAATGGAGATAAGAATTCTATCAGATGCAGAGTTCAAGACACTGTTTATAAGGATGCTCAAGGAACTCAGCAACATAAAAAAGACCCAGTCAGAAATAAAGGATACACTAATTAAAAAAAGAACAATTTACACTCTCAGGAAAACAACAGTAGAGTAGATGAAGCCAAGAATCAAATCAATGATTTGGAACACAAGAAAGAAAAAAAAAATCAGAATAACAAGAAGAAAAAAGAATTCAAAAAAATGAGGATAGTATAAACAGCCCCTGAGACAATGTCAAGAGGTCCAACATTCACATCATAGGGGTGCCAGAAGGAGAAGAAAGAGAGCAAGAAAATGAAAAACTATCTGAAAAAACAATGAAAGAAAATGTCCCTAATTTGGTGATGGAAATAGACATGCAAGTACAGGAAGCACAGAGAGACCCAATTACAATGGATGCAAAGAGGTCCACTCCAAGACACCAAAGGTTAAAAAGAGACTCAGAAGCAGCAAGAGAAAAGCAGTTACCAGATAGTCGATAGATAGGAGAGAGGAGGGGGAGAATGGAAGAAGAGGTGAGGGGATTAAGAAGTATAAATAGGTGGTTACAGAATAGCCATGGGGATGTAAAGTACAGTGTAGGAAATGGGGTAGCCAGAGAACTTATACACATGACCCATGGACATGAAAAATGGTTGGGGGATTGCTTGAGGGAGTAGGAAGCCTGGATGGAGGGGGGCAAGGGGGAAAATCAGGACTACTGTAATAGCATAATAAAATATAATTTTAAAAAAGTAAATTGATTAACAAACTTAATTTCATTTTGCAATGTAATCCAACATATTCAGAAGTTCTGGGGATTAAAACATGGACATATTTGGGGGCCGTTACACTGTCTATAACATGCATGTATGTTTTCTTTTATATATTATGTTTTTAAATGATTCTTAGAGAGGAAGGGGATAGGAATGGAGTGAGATGGGGGAGAGACAGAAAAAGAGAGATAGAGAAAGGGAGAAAGGCAGATTGATTGATTGGTTGGTTATCTCATGTATGTGCCTGACTGGGAATTAAACCTGCAACCTGTTGGTGTATGGGACAACACTCCAACCAACTGAACACGGCCAGGACCATACATGTTTTCTGAACAAATAATGTAAACTGCCAGAAGAGAAGGGAATAGTGATGTTCTGATGGTAAGAGAGGAAGAAAGCTCTAGTCAGGGGGAACATAGCCTCCACAGGGAGGTGTGTACAGGTGCATATCAGGACCAGCAGTATACAGGAGTCAAGCCCAAAAGTAAAGGAGAAGAGAGAGAAAGCAAGTGAAAATAATCATTGTGGCCTTTCTGCATATTTTGAAAAATCAATCCCCCTTAATTATGATAGCTACAATTTCAATGCTGATAACCTTAGAGGTTACTATTTTTAAGTTGTATTTTATTGATTATGCTATTACAGTTGTCCCAATTTTTCTTCCTTTGCCCCCCTTCACCAAGCACCCCCACTCCCTCAGGCAATCCCTACATCACCATTCATGTCCCTGGGTATAAGATCTTTGGATACTCCATTTTCTACACGGTACTTTACAACCCCATGGCTGTTCTGTTAACTACCTATTTGTACTTACTAATCCTCTCACCTCTTCACCCATTCCCCCATACCACCCTACCATCTGGCAACCATCAAAACACTCTCCATATCCATGATTCTCTGTTTTGTTGTTGTTTGTTAAGTTTGTTTTTTAGATTCCATTGTTGATACATACATATTCAATGTCATTTTATTGTTCACAGTTTTGATCTTCTTTTTCATATATAAGTCCATTTAACATTTCATATAATAATGGCTTGGTGATAACAAAGTCCTTTAGTTTTTTCTTGTCTCGGAAACTCTTTATCTGCCCTTCGATTCTAAATGATAGTTTTGCTGGGTAGAACAATCTTGGCTGTAGGTCCCTGCTTTTCCTGACTTTGAATGTCTTGCCAGTAACCTCTGGACTGCAGTTTTGGAGAAATCAGCTGAGAGTCTTATGGGAACTCCCCTTTAGATAGCTAACTGCTTTTCTATTGCTACTTCTAAGAGTCTCTCTTTAACCTTTGGAATTTTAATTATGACATGTCTTGGAGTGGGCCTCTTTGCATCTATCTTGTTTGGGGCTCTCTGTGCTTCCTGGACTTGCATGTCTATTTCCTTCACCAAATTAGGGAGTTTCCTTTCATTATTTTTTCAAACAGATTTCCAATTTCTTGCTCTTCCTCTTCTCCATCTGGCACCCCTATGAAGTGAATGTTGGAAAGCCTGAAGTTTTCCCAGAGGCTGCTTATACTATCCTTATTTTTTGGATTCTTTTTTTCTTCTTGTTGTTCTGATTGGTTGTTTTTTGCTTCCTTATGTTCCAAATCATTGATGTGATTCTCGGCTTAATCAACTCTACTGCTATTTCCTTGTAAATTGTTCTTTATTTCAATCAGTGTATGCTTAGTTTCTGATTGGATATTTTTTTATGCTGTTGAGGTCCTCACTAATTTCCTTAACCATCCTAATAACCAGTGTTTTGAACTCTGCATTTGATGGGCTGTTTGTCTCCATTTTCTTTAAGTGTTTTTCTGGAATTTTGATCTGTTCTTTCATTTGGACAATATTCCTTTGTCTCCTCATTTTGGTAGCTTCTCTAGGTTTATTTCTATGTATGAGGTAGAGTTACTATGACTCCTTCTCTTGGTAGTGTGGCCTAATGTAGTAGGTGTCCTGTAAAGTCTGTTGGCATAGTCTCCACTTTCAGCCAAGCTGGGTAGTATAGGTATGCCCTTTGTGTATGCTGAGTACATCCTCCTCTTATAGTTGAGCCTTGGTTGCTGCTGGCAGTTCAAAGGGAGGGATTTACCCAAGCCAGTGAGCTGCAAGGACTTTCTATGTCCACTGACCACCAACTTCTGCCTGCCATGGAGGATCAGGTGTGCAAGGGCAGGGTGGTAGTGCTCTGATGTGTTCTGTAGCTTGTACTTGGTGTACAGGTTCTGGGATCTCCCAAGTGGTACAGGCTAAGATCAGCCCCCATCTATGATGTGCCTAGGGCCACCCTACCTAAGCTATAAAGCAATCTGAGATGGCTGCTACTTGTGCTTCACTTGGAGGTTCCCAAGGAGAGCCAAGCTGTGAATCTAGACTAACTGCTGCCAGTGCCTGGCCTGGGGCCACTTAGCAAGAGGTATAGGGTCTAGGGGCTCACTGAAGCTGGCTGTTGCTATTTAAGAGGATTTAGAAGTTGTGAAGCAAGAGCCAAGATCAGTCATTCATATGTAAAAGTCACCGATAACAGCTTGGGTAGGCCCCTAAATTGGGTGAGATGGAGTCTCAGCAGATCTCCAGGGCAGAGCCTACTTAGCCATGTTGATGGAGTCTCAGATATGGCATCCTTTTGCTGGGTTTGTGGCTCTTTTGGGGGAGGGCTCAGAAAAGGGAGAATTCTGTCTGCATTTCTGTCTGGGAGAAAGCTATCCTCAAGCTCATGCCTTGATGCTAGTCACTTTAGTTTCTCCTCTTATGCCACTTGTGCTTTTCAAGCTGTTACCCTGGTGCTGGACCTAAGAGGGAATGAGTCTGAACTGCTTGGGACCCCAGAACTTTCTTCATTACCTCAATCCCCACTGGTTTTTGCAGCCAGAAGTTATGGGGACTTATCTTCCTGGGACTGGTTCCCTGAGCTGGGAGGCCTGGGGTGGGGCTAGGACTACTCACTCTGGAGATATCGCTCCCAAATTTTTACCTACTACACATGGATGTGAAACTAGCCCATTTCACATCTCCACCCCTCCTACCAGTCTGAATGCCTGTGGTTTCTTTAATTCTATAGAAAGGCTGTTAATTTTTTTAAATTATGCTTTACTTTGAAGGAAATAGAGAAAGAACAAACTAAACTCAAAGAGAGAGTAAGGAAATAATATAAAAAGCAGAGATAAATGAAACAGAGAATAGAAAAAGAATTTGAAAAGCCAGCTAAGCTGACAGTTGTATTGAAAAGATAAACAAAATTGACATACCCTTAGCTAGACTAACTAGGCAAAATAAAATCAGAAATGAAAGAGGGGCCATTACAACAAACGCTACAGAAATAAAAAGGATTATAAGAGAATATTATGAACTGCAGACCAATAAATTGGAAAACCTATAAGAAATTAATATATTCCTATGAACATACAACCTACCAAGACTGATTATAAGAAACAGAAAACCTGAATGGACCTATAACTTGTATGGAGATTGAATCAGTAATCAAAGTCTCCTGGCAAAAAAAATCCCTGGATCTAATGACTTCACAGGTGAATTCCACCAAACACTGAAAGAAAAATCTATCCTTCTCAAACTTTTTCAAAAAATTGTAAGAGGAAAAAATTACTTATTGCATGAGGCCAACAATGCCTTGATACCAAAGCCAGACAAAGACAATACAAGAAAACTACAGATCAATATCCCTTATGAACACTGATGCAAAAATCCTCAACAAAATATCAGCAAAATGAATTTGGTAGCATATTAAAAGGATTACATACCATGACCAAAATTTATTCCTGGAATGCAAGGGTGGTTCAATCTACGCAAATTCATAAAAGTAATGCATCTATTAACAGAATGAAGGAAAATAATGACATGATGGTCTCAATTAATACAGAGAAAGCATCTGACAAAATTCAATACCCTTTCACCAAAAAAACTCTCCACAAATTAGGTATACATGAAAACTACCTTAATATAGTAAAGTCCTTATTTGAAAAACCCATAGCGACCATCATTCTCAAAAAGGTGCAAGACAGAAAACTTTTCCTCTAAGATCAGGAACAGGTCTAGGATGCTTGCTCTTGACATTTCCTTGCAACATAATACTGGAAGTCCCAGTCAGAACAATTAAATAATGAAAAGAAATAATAGGCATCTACCAAATTGTGAAAGAAGAAGTAAAATTATCTCTGTTTACAGATGATAGGGACTTATCCGCAAAATTCTAAAGATTACACACACACACACACACGCACACACTCTAGAACTAATAAGCAAAGTCAGCAGTATACAAAACCAACATACAAAAAAAACAGTTGCATTTCTATACACTAATAATGAACAATCCAAAAAGGAAATTAAGAAAACAATTCCATTTATAACAGCATTAAAGAAAATAAAATACTCAGGAATAAACTTAACTAAGTAGGTGACTTATACACTGAAAACTACATATTTCGGTAAGAAATTAAAGAAAACACCTATAAATGGAAAAATATCTCATGTTCATGTATTGAAAGTTAATACTGTTAAGACACCAATACTATCTAAAGCAATCCACAGATTCAGCACAATCCTTATCAAAATTCCAACAGCATTTTTTGCTGATACAAAAAAAATCAATCCTGAAATTCACGTGGAGAGCCCCAAATAGCCAAAACTATCTTGAAAAAGAACAAAGTTGGAAGACTGTCAAGTTCACACATAAATTAACCATCACGAAGGACTCACACTTTTTGATTTCCAATTTTACTATAAAACTGCAAGCGTAGCAAAGATGTGGAGTAATTACAGCCCGGTAGACTGTTGGTGGGAATGTAAAATGGTACAATCATGGAAAACAGTATGGTGATTCCTCAAAAAACAGAATTACTATTGATCTAGCAATCCTAATTCTGGGTATACAGTATATCCAAAAGAAATGAAAACAGCATCTTGAACAGGTATTTGCACACCCATGTTCACTGCAGCATTATTCACAATAGCCAACAGGTAGAAGCAACTCAAGTGTTTATCAAGGTATGAATGGATAAACCAAATAACGAAATATTACTCAGCCTTAAAAAGGAAAGCAATCCTGTCACATGGATGAATCTTGAGGGCATTATGCTAAGTGAAATAAGCCAGTCATGAAAGGCAAATACAAATACTATATGATTCCACTTATATGAGAACTCTAAAATAGTCAAATTTATAAAAACAGAAAAGTACAAGGGTGGTTGCGAGGGGTTGGGAGGAAAGGAGAAATGGGGATCTGTTCGATGTGTATAGAGTTTCAATTTTGCAATATGTACAACAATGTGAATATACTTAACACTTATTGAACTATATTCTTAAAATGGTTAAGACTGTAAATTTTACATTGTGCATTTTTTAACCACAATTTAAGAAAAATTTTAAATATGCATACTGCATCTTGACAACTAAAACAAATCTGACCTGTCATTTAAGCCTTCCTTTCAAAAAAAATCAATTATCAAATACTTTAAAACACTGACCCAAGACTATATTCCTCCCACTCACCTTCCAACTCACCTTCGCTTTGGTGCCCTAATGAAGAGCTCACAGAGAAGCCTTCCCTGTTCATCTTTATAGTCCCGGATGGTATTGTAGAGTTCATGACACACAGCAATCTACACATTGGAAAAGAGAAAAAATCACAAGAAAAGTGAGCAGAAAGCCAGTGTAGGCATATTACATAATCTTTAATAAAAACATATTCATAAAAAACAAATAGATAAGTAAAAGAACAAGGCCCCCAATTACCATTGGGAACCCAAATCTGAAATATGCTGACAGTATCTCTATTTAAAATAATTTAACTGCCCTGGCTGGGTGGCTGAGCTGGTTGGAGCACTGTCCCATAACAAAAGGTTGAGAATTCAATTCCTAGTCCAGAACATACCTAAGTTGCAGGTTCAATCCCTGGTCAGGGCACATACAGGAGGCAATCAATTGATGTTTCTCTCTCTCCCTCTTTCTCTCTACACCCCCTTCCTCTCTCTCTAAAAGCAACAAACATATCTTCAGGTGAGGATTAAAAAATAAATAAATAAAAATAAAATTTAATTGATAAATGTCTTGGTATCTTTCATCAGATTTATGCAACTGGTGACTTTTTCTTTCCTTTTTTTGTTTAAACTAAATTAGTTGGTATTATTCTCTTGCTTAAAATCATCTAATACTAGGGCTTCTTACTACTCAGAAAATAAAATCTAAACTATAACACTGCCCTGGCTGCTGTAGCTCAGTGGATTGAGTGTGGGCTGCAAGCCAAAGAGTCACCAGTTCAATTCCCAGTCAGGGCACATGCCTGGGTTGCAGGTCAGGTCCCCAGTGGGGGCCATGTGAGAGGCAACCACACACTGATGTTTCTCTCCCTCTCTTTCTCCCTCCCTTCCCCTCTCTAAAAATAAATAAATAAAATCTTTAAATAAATAAATAAACAAACAAATAAGCTCTAACACTGCCCACAGAGTATATAGAATAACAATACACCCTGGCTGGGCATACTTTACTAGTCTCCTCCCTCTTAACCATCTCTCTATAATCATAACACACCAAATTCATTCATGACCCAGCCCCTCTGCTTGGAACATTCTTCTCCAGAGCTCCACAGGGTCAGTGCTTTCTCATCACAGAGAAACCTGAAAGTTTGGGCCAAAACAGCCCAAATCACCCAAACTTTTCTTCTTATCACTAGCTGAGGGTACTTTATTATTTATTCATTCACCTGTTTACATTCTGCTTCCCCTATACTAGAATCTTAGTTCTGTGTGAAAAATTGGCTTGTCTTACACATGGCCATATCCTAATAACCTTCAGTACTTGATATAGGACAATCACACAGTTATCTGAGTGACTATATAGTGGCACATTATTGATATTCTTTATTATTTTAATATTAAGATATACTATTACTGTAAGATTTCTAAGTAAATATATACTTTTCAAGGTTAAGAATATCAAGTCACAAGAAAAAGAAATAGAGAGGGCTTGCATCTTAAACACTTATCATTAAAAGCAGGATAGGGAATCCTAGGAAAAGCAGGCAGAAACTGTGTAATCCAAGTTACTCACAGGATCTACAGTTGGAAGATTGGAAAGTCTCCTCCTTTTCCTGCTGGGGCCTGGTGTAGACACAGAATGGTGCCCATCATCAAAGTCCCCGCTGACACTACTGGAAGGGGAGGTTGCTCTTCTTCTTTTGGAACCCATGGAATCCAACTTCTTCTATAAGAAATAATTATCAATGTTCTTATATTTAAATTTATAAACTCTGTCACCAAGCCCTCAGCTGGCCACCTAATTATCAAGCTTCTGGTTCATTCAAGAAGATAGTTTAACTGTGTCAAAGAAGCTTGACTAACAGGAAAATTTTTCAACGAAAGTCCTAGACCTTGTTGCTTTAATATCTTCATTTACCAAAATGCTAGACTTTCAACTTGGATAGGACAAATTCAGCAAACATGTTCTCATTTATATACCACCAATTGCAAATGATTCAAACAGTTCTGGCCTCAAAATTACCCTAGACTGTAGTTTGAAAATCCACATGCAATGGTACAACAGTGTACTGAAAGTTTTGAGCCCTCAGCCCCTGAGGAAGCTAGGCAAGCCTTGGGGACAGAGTCCCAAGGAAGTCACCTCTGGAGTAAGCAGCCTTATCTGTTTTCCCCAGTGCGTCTCACAATTGTGATAATTTTCCAGGTGGGCCATGAGGTGAAAAATAGGAACCTGTGCCTGAGGCAAATAAGTAGTGCAAAAATTTAGGGGGATAGAGGACAATTAACTTTCTAATATTTTAGATGCACCCTAAAATTAACACACTGAGAATGACTTTTCTCCATTCATTAAAGAGGAACCCACAGGACATACCCCTGAAAAAACACTTAAAGTGACTTGCCATACCTATGCCAAAGTAGCAAAACTATGCTTTGAAACTTTTCTGTCACTCCAAACTAACCTTTTCAGTTATATGAGGTTATTCTATCTCTGCAAATTGTGAAATCACAGCTTTAATTTTTAGAAGATCATCTGGAAGAGCACCTCAGAGGTGAGTGTTTAGATCCTGCTTCACCTTTCTAAATTTGCCCTCAGTTTCAGGCAGGTTGCTAAGTAACTAATCTTAGCACAACTTTACAAATATATACATTTGACTATTACATAAGAAAAGTTATCACTGGAATGATTTGCTACATCTACAGGGGAAGGTACATACTAGGAAGTTCCTATAATGCTTACACATTTTAACAACAGTATCAAATAGTATGTTGTGATTTTAAAGGTCTTTCTCTAACACTAAAAGAAAAAACTGATCCCAGTTTCACTCACCAACATTCGATTTCAGAAACTAAGGCACTGCAGCTCAAAGAATGGGTTGCTAATACTACGGAGAGGAAAACTGGGGATCTTCAGGGAATGAAAGCAGGAACAAAACATACTGACAAACGATCCTGGTAAACAACTAAAACAAGTCTCCTATCTCTCTCTTCTTTCAATAGTCTATATGGTATTTGAAAACATAGCCCACCATGAAGATGTTCCTTCCTCTAGGCTTAATTGTTACACAGTGCATTCATTTGCAATCAGTACAACTGGCTAAAAGCTCAAAGGGCTTAGGCCAAGGACAGCCAGGTTTAGGTTTTTTATTTGTTTTATAAAAGGCTGATAAACTGTCCTCAATCATTAAGATGAAGAATAAGGACCAACCCTTTGTAAACAATCTATGACAAGGACACAAGTGAATCTGATACACATGAGGAGGGGATCTTTATGAAAAGGATAATAAAATTTGAGAAAGGTGGAAGGGAAAAGACAAGGAAGAACAGAAAAGGGAAAGGGTGTAGATGATCAGTAATTTACCAGCTTTACCAGAGCACAACCAGCGCCTCGAAAAGCCAGTCTCCTCATTATGTCTGAAGGCCAAGTGAAGCCAATGAGAGAAGGCAGGGCTTTAAAAGTGCTGATTCAGTGTTAATACATTCAAAACTGAAAGAGAAGAACAAGACAGAGAAAAGGGGGGAAAAAAAGAAGGGTCAGAAGTAAATATGGAGACTAATAGAAAACATTCGAGGAGAACTGCTAAAGACAGACAAGAGAACTAGAGAAAATAGCCATGTTTTCTTGTGCCAATGAAACTAACGGTTACAAAGGCTCAGGCATTTAAAGCACCTGACATTTCTTCCATTTTAAAACCAAATGCTTTTCACGTGCTTAAAGATGTCTCACTGAAGTTCCCCTTTACTCACATGGAATGACTGTCAATTCCAGGAATGAAGCATGCCTGCCCAAATGCCCCCCAGTCAATGAGAGCAGAGTTCAATCACAGAGCTGGAATGGAGAGTGAACACATGTGGAGGGCTCACATGTGACACCAAGTGTTGGCAAGCTAGAACAAACCAAGAATGGCTCATGTGAGCAAAGTATGGAAAATTCCTTTCCCCCCAACATTTCTTTCCAAAAGTCCTATCAGCATTGGGCAGACTCCATATACAGGTTTAGAAAAGTTTAAAAAAAAAAAAAGCTTTCAACCATTTTGGCAAGAGGTCAAAATTACATTAATAAATAATCCACTCAAAAAGAAATGACAAAAAATATAAATCATTTGGGGGAAGAGGTGTATAGCCTAGACCATGCAATATCCAAAATTCCTTGAATAATTAACTTACTTTGATTAAAAAAACATGCAACTTAATAATAACTTTCTAATGTTTTCTTATCCAAAGGATATACTTAAAAATGTATTTAGAAGTTTGGCAAGAAAGGCAATGTAGCCAGGTTGGTGGGAGCAGTAACAGAACATGAGCTCAGCAGACAAGAGTCCCAGTTCTATTATCTTTCTGATATTGCTTGAGTCATAACCTCTCAGATCCATTTCTTCATTTCTAAAATGAGAACAATACAGTGTACATATCGCCCTTGGATTGTTAAGAGTCAAATTTATGTGAAATCATTTTGAAACTTCAAAGCACAACAAAAATGTTAGGTTTCGACTTTAGAATTGCATGCTCCCTGGGCACAGAAACAGGTTTTTATTCATTTTGTAGCTTTCACTTATAGAATATTTGGTATAGTGTGGGTGATCAATTTATGTTTTTAATAAATGTATTAAAAGAGCACATAATGGGACACTTTAAAAAGATTTGTGTTATTTAAAAAGTCTATGAGCATCCTTTAGCAATTCTTTTTCCATGAAGAGGAAAGTAGATTCCAAAGCTGAACTATTTTTAAAACAACATTTTAGATATGGCTACATGTTTAAAAGTCTCATAACCAATGATCAATTACAGTAAAGAATAACTTTGTAACTCATAACTGGAAAAATATTTACTCAGTATAACCAGTATATTTTGACAGCTGATTAATTTTAAGTACTCTCCTGTATTACTAGTGGTACTTAATACTGTAATACATGCTTAAAACAAAAACTGCGGAAAACATGACTCAAAGGAAAAAAATCACTTGTAATCCTACTTTCCAGAGAAAAACCACCCTTAACATTGGCTTTCATAGCTTTCAGTATTTATTCTATGCCTCGGTTGCCTGTTTCTTTTTTTAAACAAAAGCTTTAGCAAACCATGTGTATTTGCAGCCTGTGTTTTAACTTAGGGAAGATTCTTCCAAGTCAACATTTTTCCATATGATGTTTGATGGCTTGATAATTGCCTAACATATAGATACACCAAAATTTACTAGTCCTGGGGATTTGGGTAGAACATTAATATTTGAGGTATTCTGGACAGTCTCAAAGTCAAAGAATGTGGTCAAGACACTTCAATTTATCCACCCACATATGTTAGTTTTAATTTGAAACACTCCTTCAAAAGATATTTATCAACCTTCCTTTGAATCTTACAATATGAGCTGTTAACAAGTAATAAAGCAAATATTATACTACTCTCATATTTCTATTGAGTTCAGTTTGATTCTGACTGATATTTGGGAAAGAGTGCACTTCTAAATTTAAAAAAAAAAAAACCCTAAAAATCATCTTTGAGGAGACCTACTTTAAAATAAGTTAACAAAAATGTTTTACTCCACCACGTTTCTATAGTTATAATATTCTCTATAGCCACTATACTGTGCATGTCACTTGTTTTTCAGGTTTTTACATTTTTGTCATTCTTTCTTCCCCTTTAAGTTACCAATACTTACCCTATAATGACAAAACTATGCTCTTCAAGTAAAAAATGATGGAAAACTATTAAAAACCAGAAATGTACAGTTTAAAAACTTCGATTCTTTGTGGCGTTGCAAATAAGAAACTTAAATTTACCTGGCGTCTACTATCAATGTAAGTCACATTGCTAAAAATACTCGCTCTGAACAGTCATCCGGAAAACGTTTTTTTAAAAAAAAATCACTACTAGAGTTTGTGTCTGAACCGTCAAGAAACAACAAAAAAGAAGGCCCTGACCTCCTTTCCCGACCTGTCACTGGTATTGGGGTGGGGAGAGAACTAAGGGAAACTCTGACAGCTTTGCAGCTGCACGTTAGGAGCAATCTGCCAGCCGCCCCGGGCGGGAAAGAGGGGCACGGGGAGTTTCCGGGCCGTCGCGCGCCTTTGTCCCGTCCGACAGGTGCGGCAAAGCGGCCAGGCCGGTCGCGACGCCCGCCGCCTTGCCCCGCCCCGCGCGCCTGGCCTGACCGGCGCGTCTCTACAGTCGGGGCGGGGCCTCCGCCGCTGCTCCCGCCCGCCCGGGCCCACACAAAGGCCCAGGAGCCGGCCGAAGAGGAACGGCCCCGCCCGTCCCAGGCCCGGCCTTACCCAGCCGCTCCGCCGCCTGCAGCCCCGGCCGCGGTCCCCGACCGCCACGCCCCGCCCTGTGGCCGCCACGGCTGCTGCTATTGCTCCTCCGGCCGCGACCGCTGCCGTCGCTCCAGCACCCGCCGCCCTCACCGCCCTCACCTCCCTCACCCCTCCCGGTGCCGCCGCAAAACCAGCCCGGGAGCCGCCAAGCAATCCCGAGTCTGCGCGACACTTGCGTGCCCGCGCACGCGGGCCGACGGCGGCGCGCTTTACGGCGGCAGCGTGAGTGTGTGACGCTCGCATGTGGCCTCAGTTCACACGCGGTGCAGGCGGAGACGGATTGTATCTGCTGATCTTGTTGCTATTGGTCATCTCGTCTCCATTATGAAGCGGCCGAGTGAGTGGTGTCTGGGGTTGGGCGTGGACGGGCTTCTGTCTCTGATGGTCGGTGAGCCCAACAGAGAATTCTTCTGAGGTTTCGCCTCTGAAGTAATGGGGGCCTGCGGGTAGGCTGTCAGCCATTGTTCTAGTTCCCCGTACAACGCAGAGTTGGAAGGCCCAATGTTAATGGCGGGCCCCCAGATTTCGTGAAGAAACAGCGTCTGAGACAGATTTAGGGCCGCTTTTTTCCGTTATGCAGCCACGTTTAGGCCGGCCTCGATGAGGCCTGAGAGTCACTTCTCAAACCCAGTTTTCGCTCGTGATTCCTGGTTGACAGAGAGTGGTTGTCGTCTTGGGTCTCCTGCACTCCGAAGCACGATCCCAGTTTAATATAGGAAGAGTCAGGGAGGGTAGTTGGGCTCTACTCCCCATCTATTGAGTCAAACTGATTTGAGAGTGGCGAGTGTATTTCTATTATGCGCCCCACAAGGTTATTAAATTACGCTTGAGGGCTTAACTATTTAAAAAAGGATCTCATCCCAGAGCGAAGTCACGAACAACTAAACTGAATTTGTGTCTGTTCTTTTTGTGATGTGTTTCTTTGTAGAGTTAAAGAAAGCAAGCAAACGCATGACCTGCCATAAGCGGTATAAAATCCAAAAAAAGGTAAGCCTCGTGCTTGGAAGAGCTCTACCAAATGTAATGCTAAACTGATTTCTGCCCCACCCATCCTCCAACAGGAGATTTGGATTACTATAGTTCATGTCAGGAAGTGGAAGTTGCATACAGTGACCACGGTACAAGCTCTTTTTTTTTTTTTTTAATTGATTGGAAAGAAACATCAATTTGTCATTGGTTGATTCTTACATGTGCCATGACCAGGGATCAAACCCACAATCTTGGCATATCCAGACAACACTAACCAACTGAGTTTACCTGGCCAGGACAGCACCATCTCTTAGGCATCAAGAGTGCAGTGTGGGAAACTGAGTAATTCAGTAATAAAAAGTCTGTGAACTTTGATCAACGTGTTAACAATCTTTGCAAAAAGAGTCTCCCAGTAACATTTTCTTGCTGTTTTTTTTTTACATAAATAGGCATCTGTATGATTACAATTATAAGTTCCACTTTTTTTAGATCATTTTGCCTGTATAACAAAATTGCAGCCAGATTGGTTTCTCACAAAGATTCTGTTGAGTATTTAAACAACTTTCTATTATGATAGGTTCGGGAGCACCATCGAAAATTGAGGAAGGAGGCTAAGAAACGGGGTCACAAGAAACGGAGGAAAGACCTGGGAGTTCCAAACAGTGCTCCCTTTAAGGAAGCTCTTCTTCGGGAAGCTGAGCTAAGGAAACAGCGGGTAAGCTACAATAGCTGAAATTTTCAACAAGTGATGTGGGTGTTTTTTTTTTTTTTTAAATAGTAGATTAACATAATGATAGTAAGTCACTTTGGCTCAACCATTTCTCTTATGATTTGAATACAGCTTGAAGAACTAAAACAGCAGCAGAAACTTGACAGGCACAAGGAACAGGAAAAGAAAAGAAAACTTAAAACTAACCCTGTTGTTGAGCCATCTAATGTGGAACCTGTGAAGGAGGTACGATTGTGTTTCTGTGAATTGGGAGATGAGTTCTAATATAGAAGAAAAGCTCATAAACAGGGCAGGAATGCTGTGCCTCTTGGGAAGAGAAGGATTGAGTTCAGATGCTATTTAAACATCCATTGCAGTACCCCTAATTAGCCATGGAAAATGGAGAAAGTGGCTACAACTGCTGAATTTATAATCCTTTTCCTTTGCCTTTATCCTTTAGGAATTTGAGCAATGCAAAGCTAAGAACAAAGCCAAGCCTGGCAAACAGAATTCGAAGAAGTTGTATTGTCAGGAACTTAAAAAGGTATTTTATCTAGGTTTTCTAAAAGTGATAGTGATGTTTAAAAGACTAGAGTCCTTTTTTCTGACACCAAAAGATGAAGAAGAGTTCAGAAGAGCTGGAAAAGCCATTCATAAGAGCTGAGCAAGTAGGTTTATTCTATTGCGAGCCTTTCTGTTGTTTGGCTGAAGAAAATATTCTTGCAGGTTTTTTTTACATAGAAACAATTACCCATAAGCATGATTTACAAAAGTGATACATTGTGTTAAAGTAACACGTTGACCCAGTGGTTGTTAAGAGTGAAAAGTAAATTAAAACAAGGGTCTCAAAAGTAGCAGTCCGCAGCCTTTGTGGCACCAGGGACCTATTTGGTGGAAGACAATTTTTCCACAGATGGGAGGGGGGAGAATAGCGAGCTAGCTTGCCTGCTGCTCACCTTCTGCTGTGCAGCCTGTTCTTAACAGTCCTGTACCTGCTCTAAAGTATTTGATAGGAGATCAAGGGGATGTCTTGGTGTAGTTAATCCCCATCACTCCCACCCCAGCACATGTTTTCCCAAGCTCCCTCACCCCTGTGAATAGAACTTGACCATGCTTCTCAGCAGCTCTTGGCAGGTCCTAATTCACTGGGAGGGTTTTGTATTCAGGCAGTGGGGGTGTTTATACTTTTGAAATCTGTGTTAATGTGCATCCAGAGACTGGTGAGCACACCTGTGTTTTTGCTGTAAGAATGAACATGAACATTCTTAATACCGAAGTGAAAAAATAAGATCCAACTCTGAGCTCACCCTGTTACAAAGTAGATAATGGCAGTATACTTGTGTGGAGGGTGTTTTCAGATAGTTCCCTGATAGTTTTACCTTCACAGGTGATTGAAGCTTCAGATGTTGTGCTGGAAGTATTGGATGCCAGGGATCCTCTTGGTTGCAGGTGTCCCCAGGTGGAAGAGGCCATTGTCCTGAGTGGACGGAAAAAGCTGGTACTTGTATTAAATAAGTCAGGTGAGCAAAAGGGATGCTCTTTGCGTTTCATGTGCACTGGTGAGGTATGAGGAAAACATCTGAACAGTCTGATTGTCACTGAAGACTAAAAGATCCAACTCTGACCTCAATAAAGCCAGTGCATTTGCTCTCTTCTTGCCAGAGACTGCTGGGCAGAGGGGTAGAGGTTTTTGGCATTCCATGCTTAGCTTAGCTATACAGCTTCATAGTCAGCTTAACTATACAAAATACGTGGTGCAGCAGAAGTAATGCCTGCTTGAGTGTGGTTGGTAGGGTACGTGATGTCTCGCACAAGATGGACAGCAATTTGAACATGTCACCTAAAATGTCCTATGGTGTGCTTGAGTGTGATACTATGTTACAGAATTACATGCTTATGATTTTTCAATAACAAGGGGGTATTATTTGTGACAGACCCTGCATTTTACATAGAAGTGATGGCTCTCATGTTCTCCACCTGAACAATGTTGATATGTGACAGCATTTAGATGAAATGCATAGTTAAATGTGTCTGGGTTTGAGCGTCAGGAACAGGAAAACCCAGAATAGAGACCTGTGAAGCAGAGAGTGATAATGGGATCTATAATTACAGTGTGGTCAGTAAACATGGATGTTACCTAACAGCAAATTCTGGAAGTAAAGGCTTAGGGCAATAATCTAGAGGTTGACTTGATCCTGAAAGGGTAAATAGGACAGGGAATTGAAAAAATTTGCAAGTATACATACTGAACTCCTAAGGACAGTGTGGTAAAGAGCTTAACTTCCCCCCATCACCCACATAAATCCTTTTGGAAAAAAAAACAAAAAGCAAACCAAGGTAAAATCCATAGTTTTATTAGATGTGCAGGTTCATCTCAACAGAATGACCAAGTTAGAACATGAGTGTTTTATTTCTAATCCCTATCAGATTTAGTACCAAAGGAGAATTTGGAGAACTGGCTAAATTATTTGAAGAGGGAATTGCCAACAGTCGTGTTCAGAGCGTCAACAAATCTGAAGAACAAAGGGAAGACAATGAAGGTACCCTTTACTGTCATTGGTGGGAAATGTGGTGCTTTCAAATTTTGGATGGCTGAAATATGATGAGATATACAAAATCTTGATTTAAAAAGTGAGAATGTATAAGATCCAACTCTGATGTCATCCATAGATAATCTGAAAGGCAGTTGTGTGGTAATTTTAGTAGCTGGACTTTGGAGCCAAATGCTTGAGTATTATATATTGGGTTGTCAGAAGTAAACTTTTGCCATTTTAATGTGAAGAAGATAAGGAGAAAAGCTCCATTCAAAAGTGAAGTCTGCGTTGGGAAAGATGGCCTTCGGAAACTTCTTGGAGGTTTTCAAGAGACTTACGGCAAAGCCATTCACGTTGGAGTAATTGGTGAGTTTCACAGTTTTATGTCTTAATCTCATACGCCAAGAATTTTTCTGTTACGAGTGTATGGGGTTGCCCTGGCTGATGTGGCTCTGTAGGTTGGAGCATCATTCTGTGCACCAAAGGTTTGGGGGTTCAGTCCCCAGGTGGGGCCCATGCAGAAGGCAACCAACTAGTGTTTCTCCATTCCTTTCTCTAAAATCAGTAACAATTTTTAAAAATTTAAAGAAAAATGTGTATGGGGTAGTTGCTAAATAAGTGACTTGTTCCCTGGCCGGTGTGGCACAGTGGATTGAGTGCCAGCCTGTGAACCACAGGGTTGCTTGTTCGATTCCCAGTTAGAGTACATGCATGGGTTGTAGGCCAGGTCCCTGGTGCGGGGGGTGGGGCATGTGAGAGGCAACCCCACAGTGATGTTTCTCCCTTTCTCCCTTCTTCTCTCTTAGAAATAAATAAAATCTTTACCAAAAAAGAAAGATTAAATAAATAAATGACTTGTTTTAAACATTAGCTTCTTGCCCACTTTACCAAGCATACCCACACAATGTAAACACAAATTGTACGTAATTGCACCCCCTCTCTTTTGGGGGGGGGTGCCAGCTGGGCTCCGTAGGAAGTTGGCTTCTTAAAGCTCTTGGTTTATTTGAGTTAATCGTGTTTTCCTGATCTCTCATTACTTGTGCAAGAAATGAGGATACTAAGATTGGTCTTAGTGTTAAAGTGAAGACAGTCAGATCCAACTCTGATCTTGCACTAAACATCAGGCAAGCACAAAAGAAAACAGGAAATGTAATAACCAACAGTAACCACAATTTTCCTTTTATCTGTGAATTTACCATTTGTAGGTTTCCCAAATGTGGGGAAAAGCAGCATCATCAATAGCTTAAAACAAGAACGGATATGTAATGTTGGTATATCCATGGGGCTTACAAGGTAAACTGAGTTGTTCCGTAATTGTAATATTTCATCATAGATGAGTAAATATAATTTCATTTTGCATATATTAAGGAAGACAATTGCCCTTTTTTTTTTTTTTTTTTTTTTTTTTAGAGGTGTTAGTGAAAGAGAAGTTAAGGCAGTGCTAGGCTTGGAAAGAACTGGGATGGAAGAGCTGCTCACAATTTAGTTTGAAAAACAAGCAAATGGATTCAGAGAGGGAGAAAGTTCCCTCAGAGAAAATAATGTTTGAACCTGGCCTTAAAATGAATAGAAGTCTGCCAGCTACAAGAAGGGGGTGTTTTTGGCCCTGGCTGGTGTGGCTCAGTGCACTGAGCATGGGCTGTGAGCCAGAGGGTCGCCAGTTTGAGTCTCAGGGCACATGCCTGGGTTGCAGGCCAAGTCCCCAGTGGGGGCCCCATGAGAGGCAACCATACATTGTTGTTTGTCTCCCTTTCTCCCTCCCTCCCCCCTCTCTAAAAAAAGAGAAGGTATATTTGGCAGAGGAAGCAGCATGTGTTCAGCAATATGTAAGCTGTAACATGTTTGTGTATAGAAGGGGAGGGGTTACTGGTTTTAGATAAACATGAAGCAAATGATGATAAACTGGATCTGACAGACTATGCTGAGTTTGTTCAATCCAACCCTGAGCTTCACATTCTGTCTTTTATCCTCTACACAAGCAGACACCCTCACCAATTACCATCTCGTTCCAGGAGCATGCAGGTTGTCTCCCTGGACAAACAAATCACAATCATAGATAGTCCAAGTTTCATTGTGTCTCCATTTAATTCGCCCACCGCACTTGCTCTGAGAAGTCCAGCAAGTATTGAAGTACTAAAACCAGTGGAGGCTGCCAGTGCAATCCTGTCCCAAGCTGACACTCGACAGGTAAAAGAACCCCTTACCATGAGCTCCATTTTCTTTTTCACTGTGAGCATTTTAAGTAGAATATTTTCAATTTTATAGCCACAATACATCAGGTGAATGACACTTGGTTTTTTTTTTTTTCTTTTAAGGTAGTACTGAAATTTACTGTCCCAGATTTTAAGAACTCTTTAGAATTTTTTACTTTGCTTGCTCAGAGAAGAGGACTGCACCAAAAAGGCGGAACCCCAAACGTAGAAGGTGCTGCCAAACTGCTGTGGTCAGAGTGGACAGGGTAAGGCTTTTCTCTTGGCATTTGATGACCACAGAAAATAAAGGAACTGATTTTTGACAAATGGTGTTTTTAATATCAGTGGCTCTTTAGGCTACTATTGCCATCCCCCTACATCCTGGACTCTTTCTCCACATTTTAATGAAAACGTTGTGACAGACATGAAATGGGGCTTTAATCTGGAAGAACTGGAAAAGAACAATGCATGCAGTATACAAGGTAAGCAAGGCTTATGTTTGCTGTCTTCATCAGTTGACAGGCCTATTAAGGTCTGTTTACATGTTCTGTATTCCTTTCCTAGCCATCAGAAGCCCCCGTTTAGCCAGTAGCATTCTTTTCCAGTCCTCGGGTCTGACAAATGGAATAATAGAGGAAAACGACATACCTGAAGAATTGCCAAAACAGAGAGAGAAGCGGCAAGGTAGAGAAGACTATGAGATCATGAACAGTGAGCAGGAAAGTGTTGATGAAGAAGCTGATGTAAGTATGATGTCTGAGTTGTTTACACTGAAGTAAGTTTTCCAATATTATAATGTACAACAAATAAGGGGCTAAAGGTAAAAATTAAACTTTTCAGAATAGGTTACAAAAAAAGCTCCATACAATTTTGATATGTATGTCTTCCATAGTTTTAGTTTTTTAATTCCATTACGTATATCTTCAGAGGCTTTTTCAGTTACGTAATTATTTGGGTTAACGAGTGGACAAAAGGGCTACTAATAACAGTACTTTCTCATTGTCCCACAGGAAAAGAGCTCAGACACGTCCCCTCCAAAAGAGGCCTGGGAAGCACTGCCTGAGGAGGCTGAAGCAGGTGAGTTGGGTGGAGGGGGTCCTCCAATAAATCAGGGTGGTATGGAATTGTTCTTTAAAAAAAAAAACAAAACAAAAACACTTTTCTTTCTTCCAATATAGATGAACAGTCTGAGCAGTCTTATGTCTTGGATAGAGTCCCTGAAGAGGAAGATGATGCTTACAACTTCAGTACAGACTATGTCTAATGAAACTTTGTCCTGCTAGGGGTTTTTTTGTTTTGAACATGTTGAACAGCCTGCTAAATCGTTCTATGTGTGTGATATACCATTTGTTTCTGATGTAAACTTTGTAAATACGTGTATCATGAAATATGTAATTTACCTGGAAACACAAATCAGGTACCTATTGAAAAATGTAGGTTTCATTTTATTTACAGATCAGGCCACGGGTTACAAACTTAAAACCAAGCAGCAGTATTGAATTAGCTGTACCAGCCTTATCAGTTCATCACCTCTGGTCATTCAGCACTGCTGTAAAGCAAACGCTTGAGACACATGTAGTCCATCATGGAAGCTGACTGCCAGGCAGTGCTACTTGTCCTCTTTACCCAGTCTTTTTCCATGGGTTGCCACACTTACTTTCCACACATACTATCTTCTAGGATTTCCTGAGAAAGGCTTATAGCCTAAGTTATATTTTACTTTATATTTGAGATTTCCATATGTCTTCGGATTAGGCTGAACTTGCCTGTTGGGTCAGGAATGTACCATTTCTCCCAGATGTCAGTATATGAAGCAGTTCTTCCCCATGGCTTAAAGTGTCCATTCCAATGGAGTAATTTGGCAGCTTTTACAAACTGGGGTGAATATCGTTTTCCAGCACTGGAGCCTTATATTGAAAGAAAGACTCAAATGATCTACTAGTCAGACATAAGACAATGCAACATCAAAGTGGAGAAAACTTGAAATGATGTACCCTGAGGATAGTCCTTTGGTTAATTATTTCTACTTACCAAGGTGGCGGACATTCCACATTGGGTCAATGGTGGAGTGCTGTTGATAAAATACAATCAACAGGGGGGGTGTTGTGATGCTGCCCGCAAGTGTTCTGCTATACAGTCCCTCTCTTGGAACAGATGACAAATGCAAGGTGTCAGTGAAGAATCAAGACTAATTCTTGTTGTAATACAGCTAGGGCACTTTTATACTTACTCTACATTGAGTGTCATCCATTTTTCCAGCTGGTTGGTTACATTCTGTCTTTTCCATTCTGTCAAGTTTGCAACAAAAACTCCAGGATTAAATGAGCAGGTGCTGGCTTTCATGGAAAGCTTACGGATTCTTTCCTTTTTATAGTCAAGATATCCAATGTAATTGTACTAAAAACACAAATGGGATATGTAGTATGTCCACTGCTTCAAACAATAGGTACATGCAGCCATGCACCAGTTAACAACAGGGAAATGCTCTAAGAATTACATCTTTGGGTGATTGCATTGTGCAAACATCATAGCATGCACTTAGATGAGGTGGCCTACTACACACCTAGTCTATGTGTATAGCCTATTGCTCCTAGAAGCCTACAGAGCATGTTACTGTGTAAAACAGCACATGATTACACTGAGCACAAGAGAAAATGATGCAATCAAACTGAGATGTATGACGCTGCTGTGGGTGTAAAGGCATACTCAGAGTACACTTTATTAACGATAAACATGGTAAGTTCATAAACCAGTAATAGTTACCAAGTACTATATTCATAATTGTATATGCTATACCTGAATGTGCACAGTAGGTGTGTTTATTACCAGCATTAACCATGAACTCAGGAGTAATACATTGTGCTTTGATGTTAAGATGACTACATGCTCACTGCAATAGGAATTTTTCAGCTCCATTATAATCTTACGGGACCACCAATGGGTACGTGAAGCAATTACACAGCACATGGCACTAATGAGACAGCCAGTAAAGCGAAGAGCTGTTATTAAAAACTATGACTTACCAGATTATTAGTGAAGGGCTCTACATATAAAGCAAATAGAAGTGACATTTGGGATTCCAATTAGGCAGAATAGGAAACTTCTAGAAGACAGGCTTAAGGTTTAGGGTGAAATAATTGAGGACTGTAATGCAGCATAAAAATTGTTCCCTACCTCGGCTGCTGTGGCTCAGTATGTTTCTCTGGCACTTAGTGTTTCTCCCCCTCTCCTCTCTAAATAAAATCCTCAGAAAAAGAATACCCCAATTTTGCTGCCTCTCCACATTAATCTGCTCTATAGGGAGTGGAGTGCCTACAGGGCTCTAATAAGGAATTTACCTGGTTTCCAGCTCCACGGATGATAACTTTAGTAGAGGCTGAATCACAATCTTCTGAAAATGCAGCCGCGTGCCCTGGCTTCAGTGGCGTGTTGTAGAGGGCAAGAATATCACCTGAAAGGGTATAAGATTTACATTTTCATTTGCCTCAAGATTCCCTATTCCTCCAACTTATTCCTAGGATGACCTTTTGTAGGATACCGTACATAAGACAACCACTACAGCTCACACAGGACAGAGAAGTGTTGATGAATGAATGACATTCTTAGATACCTTGCACAATTATGTCATCATCCATATATATGGCTTTCTTTGCACTGGGAACCAGAATAGGCAAGTAGAACCTTGCAAAGGTTAACTGAAAGAAAAGGAAAGAGGGATTGGCATAGGGTTCACCATTCTTTGTGTTCTTACTTACTAGAAACTCCCAGAATGCTCTCAGTATTCATACAGGAGAAGACAGCCAAAGATCACTTAAAATTGCCCAGGCTTGGTCCCAGGAAACTGCTTGCACTGTACCCAGTTACCCAGACACTAAGTCATTTCCTAATACTCCCACATACAAACAAGGATGCGTGGAACTCACTGGTTTTATGGATTCCCCCTGGTCTGGATCCTCCTTTACTTTCCCTTCCAAAAGTTTAGTGTCAAAAATCACAATTTTATACCTGATGCTTTTCAGGGTACTGCTGCTCAGCCAAGACCTAATGAAAATAAAACATTTCAGTTTTAAATAATCATGTCCTAAAACCACAGCCTTATTTTTTTGAGCCTCCCAGAGAAACCATGGGGACAAAATAGGTGTGGCCAAGCCCCTTCACTTCTCTGAGCCTTGGTTTCCACATCTGAAGAGAGTACTCCCAGAGCCAAGATTCTATGGTAACAGGTACTGCTCCCCTGAGGCTCACACTTTTGATCACTCTTCTGACACTAAACTTGTAGAAAAACTCGATCCAGCATCCACACAAGACCATTCAACTCTTGTCCCTCCAAATATTTGCATGAAGAAAAGTCAAAGTAGGATGGCAATGAAAGCTAGTTATCAACAAAGTTGGTAGTTAATCCACAGACACTAATGCACTGTACCTGATTATTCCACCAAAGTCTAACGTACTGCCTGTAACAAAAGTTGTTTCCTATAGTACTGCACATTTTCCCTAGGTCCATTTCAATTCATTTTGTGGACAGTTATTTGTGTAGTCATTTATTTTAGGTGGTTTCTAAGTTTTGTGGGATTTTAAAAAAGGTGTTATTTACTTATTTGTAGAGAGAAGAGAAGGGAAAAGAAGGAGAGGGAGACAAACACCAATTGGTTGCCTCTCACACCCCCAACTGGGAACCTGGCCTGCAACCCAGGCATAAGCCATGAGCAGGAATTGAACCCGCGACCATTTGGTTTGCAAGCTGGCACTCAATCCACTGAGCCACACCAGCCAGGGCTGTTTTTAAAATATGGAAAAATAACTCACAAAACAAAGTCAGAAGGACAAAAATGTTTTAGAACTTTGGCAACTATTAACCTGTTAGACAAGATGTTTCTTGGAATAAACTGTAAACCTTAAAGCATTTTTAAAGCATGGATGAGACTGTCCCTCAGACTGGGTTTCTATTATTAATCACTGTAATAGTAAGAACCATTTAGTGAGTGATTATATACTAGGTGTTGTTTTAAAATATATTTTCTCATTTAGTTGACACAATAATCCCCTAAGTTGGACATTTTCACCCCATACTTACAGATGAGGGCTCCAAAAAGTTAAGTAACGTTCATCCATCACTACTGGCCAGAATTTGGATCAGTGTCTGTGCCCAGGTCTCCACACTACCTTGCCATTGCTCCCACATCCCTTCCCACTCTAGACAAGAGCTACTCAGAACATGTTCATGAGATAGGAACTTGTAACAGGATGTAAATCAACATATTGCTTCTTTCATTGAAAAAACCCTAATACTAAAAAAAAAATTACCAGCTTGAGTTAGCAGTGTATGTGGTAACCCAGTTGACTTACACCTTAAGTTCCTTATATCATTTCTGTTATCGTGGGAACATGCTTACATACAGTAACATGGAAAAACATGTCATGTGCAGTTTGTATGTGGTATAATTTCAACTGTATAGAGAAAATATATACTTAAGGAGCAACCTCTAGAAGAATCATCAGGCAAGCAGAGCTCACCGGAGATGGTCTGCTGTGCCATTGAGTGTAACAATGTAGAAAATGACACTGGAGCGAGTGTTGTGCTGAATGCTGTTTATGGCCGCAATGGTCCCCCCGAGCCTATCTTCAGATGCAGCAATAACCACAGGAATCTCCTCTTGTCTCCAATCTACCACACGATGGGGAGCATTTGGGATGAAGTCTATGGGTTGAAGCCCCACAATTCCTGAATCTGCAAAGAACACACATAAGAAAGGTATTGTGATACATATACAATCTTACAAGGTATTGGCATAGAGCACGAGACTAGAAAAGAGGTGGTGATTATGATACTTATTTACCTCATCCTTCCCCCATTACAATGTGAAGTATAGGGCCCAGAAATCGTGTTTTACAGGCTTTTGGAAAAGCAGAAGCAGCATTTAAAATAAAAAATAATTTAAAAAAAACAAAAGTCAACAAAATTTTCATACACTCCTGATGGAAATACAACAAAATCTTTCTAGCAATTTTTCTGAAATTTGCATCAAGAGCCTTAAACAGGTACATGGCCTCTGACCAATAATTTCTCTTGCCTCTCTTAAGGACAAAATCTGAGAGGTAATCAAAATCCACAATTTTATTTACAGTTGTAAACATCTAAAAACAAACAAAAGTTTTTCAGACCATGAATCATGTCCAATAAGTAGACATGAAAACAATTTAGATCATGATCAGAATTTACGTAGAAACAGAGTTCCTAAGTTGGAACAGAACATTAAATTAGAAAATATCAGAGTGCATTACACATAGCAACTACACATATTGCTTTGTAAACCCTTTTTCCCTTTTATAATATGTCCATTTATTTATTCAATCATTCATTAAACGCTGAGCGCCTAGTATGTGCCAGGCAATAGTAGTAGATGATAGCCATGAATAAAACATGAATCATCACCATCATGAAAGGCAGATAGACAGCACATAACACATGTATATGGGTGTGCTGTATGTAATACATTTCTTATTGTGGGGTTGCCATGAAAAGGTCAAAAAGTCATTGTACCAAAAGACTTTTTTCTGTGGAAACAAACTATGTGGCATTAAAGTTACATATGAAGAGTTTCTACTGTCAGGGTGACCTACTTAGAACACGTCGTACGTGCAGTTTATACATAGTATAATTTCAACTATAGAAAAAGTATAGATAGGGAAAAGAACCGGAAAATACTAAAGTCAAAATTTTAATAGTTATCTCTAAGCAATAATCATTTTATTCAATGTATATTTTATTGAGCACCTCCTATGTACCAGCCACCACCCAGAAGCACAGGAGATAAAACATTAAACAAAATATCCTTATGGAGCTTGAGTGCTATCTTTTCTAATAAATGTTCCCACCAGGAGCACGTATTACTTTACATACATACAAGGGCAGGCAAAAGTAGGCATTCATATGGAAAATAATACAACAATAAATAATATGAGAGTAAACTTCCGTGTCCTATGTACTCACAATTCTAAATCTACTTTTGCCCATCCCTTTTATATACGTATGTATAAATACACACACGTATATACGCAGTTACATTGTAAAATATGCTATCAGAGCACTCAGGAAGTCAGGGAGGAGCTATTAGTTTTTTCTTGCTCTGGTCAACTGTGGTGTGTGGCAACCCAAAAATTACTTTTAACAAACACTCTGAAGCCTCAAACATCCCTCAATACCAATGTAGAGCAGTATGAACAAATAATTTTAAATAACTAGCAATGGAATTTTATAATAGAACAATTTTTTTAAAAAACTAGTTGACAAAGCTTTATGGTTTTGTTTTACTATATACTTAAGTGCTGCTGATGCAGTTCCACAGGTTATAGGAAAGTAACTAGACTGACCCTCAGTGAACACAGCAGGCATCAAACACTAGTAACACTCAACTGTCCCCACCTTCTGAAGCCCTGCTCTGCTGCAATGTGAGCAAATAGCAGTAGCTCACAGAGGCTCCTCTCTGGCCTCTGATTTCGTGAAGCATCTTCTGTCAGATCAAACCCTTAGCAAACAACTGCACAGAAGGGAGAAGAGGCAGGAGTGGGAAGGCTGCAAAAGCATAGTGAGTGCCACCATGCCTTATCCCAGAGCCGCTGGGAGCTTTTGTGAGGCCAAGAAGAAAGCTTTCTTCTCCTTTATCCTAGCGATACAACTCAGGATGTGGGACACCAGGAACTCCGGATCCTCAACAATGTTGAGTGTTACCATACCTGAAACCTCATTCTTTAGCAAACTGCTCAGGCCGAGGAAGTTATGGTGCAAAACCAGTAAAAAGAAAACAACAGCCAGGACAAGGATGACGATGTTTACTGAAACACAGAGGAGAAAGCCTGCATTTTATCTCTGTACCTTCTGACCAAGAATAAAAACATAACTTAAGGAAAAAGCTTACCTTTACGGAATGACATCTTTCTCTTCTGTCTTACATAAATATTAGTTATTAACCCTACAAAACAAAATCAAGCCCCCAAAGTCAGTAGATACAGGAGAATGGCCATCAAAATACCTATACTTTTATTCAAGTAGAAACAAGAAGTGCATACTTTCTGCAAAAACTCATTTTTAATTAACAGCTTCTAAGAACCCAATTTGGAATCTGAATTTTTTATGGTAGTTATGATAATAAAATACTTCCAAATAACTTGAAAAAAATAAGATAACTTTATATACTATACACCTCTGGATGACAAGCAAAAGGTATTCCTCTATACCAAGAGGAATACCTAGGGTCTAACCACTGTGGAAGGTATAGTGTGAATTTCTACTTAAAATTGCTTGTTAAATTAGGTACTCAGTTGTCTATTATAGAGTAATGTGAGGTCAGCCTCACTGGTACAAAGCATCCCTGTTCTGAGTTGTCTCATTCACCTTTAATTGGAAGAAAGAAGGGGAAAGAACGTTTTCCTCATTCATTTAAAACTATAGCAGAGAAACCATGACAAAAATTCACAAAATCCAATTTTGCTATCAAACGTTTACAGTGGAAAAAAATACTAAAACAACAAAAAGGTTTAGAATGCTATTCTTAAAAAATTAAAATCTAAAAGAAAAAAATTACCTTATTCTCTGCGGCTTATGCTCCCCAGCTCATCTCATGACATTAACTCAATGGAAACAAGAACTCTAGGTGGTACTAAAAATATTAGATATCTATAATAATCTCTGGGTAAGTCTTCCTTAAAAATAGATAATAAACAACCAGGATACTGTGATCCTACATTTGAGACTTTTACCATTTTCTGCTTCACCTTCTCCCATGAGAGTACTTAACATTTACAAAAGGCTATAAATTTAACAAAGCATTTTTGAATACAGCATATTTCTCAAATCAAAGTTAGTTTAAATTAATTTCACCTTTAAGTAAAGTGTGTGCATATCAGTTACTTGACGTCTCAGGCCTTTGAAAACAGGAGAAATATACTGAAGGACTATTTAAAAAACTGGGGATCACAGTCCAGATTACATGTTTGAGAAAATAAGTCAGACTCCTCAGGAATACTCTAAAATACTCTTTGTATCTTTCCTTCTAGAGCAGTATATATAAAGTACATTATATCAATGAACTTCCTCTCAAAATATACCGTAAGCCATGTGCTCCTACCACATTTGTGGGCTGAGCCTTACCTTTGCAAGCTGGCAGACTGGGAGGTGCTCAAAGCTGTAACATCTGCCTGCTTGGAGCCAACTTCCACCAAGACTGGAGAAAACTACCTCACTCAAATAAATCTCATTAAGTTCATGGTAGAAGGGACAGTGTTTTAGTTCAACAATGTCCAATAAGTTACTTACAGGTACTATGTGACTCGAGAGGCACATACTATTTGTTTGTGCTATTTCAGTTAGCCAGACACAAGAAAAACACAATCCTAGCAAGTATTTGATGTAATCACCAACCTGCCCTGGGATCCTATCGTCTTAGACCCTTAGGTACAACACCGCATAGAGGCCAGAGAGCCTCCTGGGACGCACAGGCCCAGGTTCTCCAGAATGGTCTCTCTTCGAAGCAAGGGCACCCCCCTAGTTCAGAGTAACGGGGGAGGGGCCTATGTTTTTGACACAGAGACCGGCCTTTAGAGACAGAGACAACCTTTGGCTGGTCTCTACCAGGAAGGCCCGGTGAAGTCAGCTTGAACATGCTTGGTAGGCCAACTTGGAGACTTCGGGGTGGTAACTCTAGCCGCACCGGTGCAAGGGATGGCTAAGGACCGAATCCCCTCTCCGAGGGGATTCTTTTCTCTCGAACACAGGGCCTGGGATAGTCCCTTTTAAATTCTAGGAGTCAATAGGGCGCTCCTACGCTTAGGGGTACCGGAGGCTGTGACGCTCCCAGGGTTCCCCTCAGCCCCAGAGAGACTCCGGGTACCGGTAAGCCGCAACCCTTAGGATGCTCCCCGCGCCCTCCCTTACCTGCAACCGGAGGAGGAGGAGCCGCCGCCCGCGCCCCGGCCCGCCCCACCCCGCCAGCTCAGCGCCCGCGCTGCAGGCCCCGGACCCAGTCTGCCGCCGGTCCGCCCGCGTTCCCTGCTGCCCTGACCAGTCCGGCCGCACGATGGCTCCCCTACAACCGCGCAGTTCCGCAAGCCCCAGCCCGCCTTCCGCAACTACAGAGAAAGTCACGCCTAGCAGGCGCCACGGGGCAGCCCCACTGCCGACGTCCTCGCCTAGAAAAGCCCGTCACCATGGAGACGGAGCGCGCGCCGATGGCCGTTAAGCCTCCGAGGCTCAGTCCAGGACAGATTGAGGGGCCGGGGCCGCAGCTCCCGGCACTCGTCAGCACAGACGGCGAACCCTTCTCCGGCGCGCAATGCCTCGACTCGGCCGCCGCGGTCATCACCTCAGCCTTCGCGGGCAGTGCGGCGTGCTCCAGCCAGCTCCGTAAGCGCCGGGCGCCTAGCGACGGAGCGGGGCGGGGCCTCGGGCCGTAGGAGTCTGCCCGAGACATCCGCTTCCGGGGCTGCGGCCTTCGCACTACCCGGCTCAGTAGGCGCGTCCAGCTGTGCCCGGGACCGCTCACCGAACCCTGAGTCGCGGTCGCCCTCGCCTCGCTCCCGGACGCCCTCGCCTCGCTCCAGGACGTCAACCCTCTGCCGCCCACCTTCTCGGCCAGTCATGCTGGAGCATCTGAGCTCGCTGCCCATGCAGATGGTGAGGGTGCGGCCCACCTTGGCCCCAACAGTCGCGCGCCGCTGGCCTAGCAGCCCTCCTGCGAGACCCACCAGCGTCGGGAACGGCGTCGCGGTTCCCGGCCCAAAAGTTTTCCTTGCACTGTTCCCCGGTTTGTGCCTCCTGGTTCCCTCCTCCCTTCCTCCGCGAGAATCCCCCCTACCAGTACTCCATTAAGATGCTCCAGTTCCCCTGGGAAACCCAGCATTTCATTTCTTGCCCAGGTCCTTGGGGGACCCCCTGATGATGGGGTTGCCCTGTGCCAAAGCTGTGAGGCCAGGGCAGGAATTGTATCTCTTCGATGGTGGAACCAATTCCTGCTTTGCTCTCCTTCATCTCTAGGATTACAAGGGCCAGAAGCTAGCTGAACAGATGTTTCAGGGAATTATTCTTTTTTCAGCAGTAAGTATAGCTTTGCATGATCTTTTCCTAATTTCTTCCCCCCGACCTCCAGCCTGACTGTATTTAATATACTTTGTTTCTAGATAGTTGGATTTATCTACGGGTACGTGGCAGAACAGTTCGGATGGACTGTCTATATAGTTATGGCTGGATTTGCTTTTTCGTGTTTGGTAAGCAGTTTGTGGGTGTTTGAATGTTAGCGGCAACTTCGGTTGTTTGAATTGGATTGTTTTGATTGCACTTAATGAAAACCAGTACAAGCTTTTCACTCATTCTTTCCATCCGTTTCCCCTTGCTATCCCTGGAGAAGTAGAATGCCTGATAGTGTTAGCTGAAATAAGCTGCACTCACTACTGTTTTAGCTCTTAAAGCCATATGTGCAAACAATGAGACTTGTTCCTATCAGTGTCTTGTCTGGGCAGTGGCACCAAGTTTTCATAGAAATGAGTGTGTTGTTTTTCCCTTTAGTATAGAAGTCATTTGGGAACCAGGCATTATAGATAATGTGCAATGGCTATAATTGGTGCATTTTCTCTGTTCCTGGCCCAGCTGACACTTCCTCCATGGCCCATTTATCGCCGGCACCCCCTCAAGTGGTTACCTGTTCAAGACTCCAGTGCAGAAGACAAGAAGCCAGGGGAAAGAAAAATTAAGAGGCATGCTAAAAATAACTGATTGGGAGTTTTCATGATTCAGCTTTACTATTGCACCTGCTTTTGTATTGTGAGATGAGCTAAGTTTTCACACCCAAAACACGAGTTAAAAACCACCTGTGGTACAGCTGTGTAAACATTTTGTTCTCTTTATATTTCACTTCTCAGTTGGGCTTTGACATACACATATTTTAGACCTCTTCATAATCTTTGTTTCAAATAGAGAACAGAAAATACAAATATGCAAAGTTTCAAGTCCACAAAAGTAATGAACATATGTTTCAAATGATAGTAAAATTTAATTATCAAAGTTTTATAATTCATTTTAAGCTGTTTTAATATTTTCAATTAAAATTCATAGTGCAAGTCTGTGTCTAAAGAGTCTTACTCGTTATTTTGCAAGCAGGACTGCTAGTGAAAGCCAAAGCTAGGAGTTCATGGTTCTGAAAGTGTCGGTAAGCCTCATTTATATTTTTGGTAACTTCCGATTCCTAATATAATTCTTTCTTAACAACAGCAAGTACCTAATGAAAAAATTTACTAATGTAAATTTGTGGTAAAGTAGTATTTTAGTACTACTAAAATAAGTCTGTTGTTAAGCAGGAATCCTTTAATTATGCTTTACCCTAGGCAGACTAAAGTGAAAACCTATGAAGCTATACATTTTAAATTTTCCAGAGAGCTGAAGGGAAAATAATCTAAAGGTTTTATGTGAGGGATGGGAGGGTTATTACAGATAATGCTCTATTTCTCAATAACAGGATACAGGACTTCCAAACTATAAATTTTCAAAAAAGGGAGCACAGACCTTAATACAGCAAAAGTCAGGAAGTTCATTTTTTAATCCTTACTGGAGAATATGTTATTATTTATTTTTATTTTTAGAGAGAGAGGAAGGGAGAAACATTGATAGGTTGCGTCCTGTGTGCACCATGACCAGGGATTGAACCTGCAGCCTAGGTATATGCCTGACTAGGAATTGAACCTGCAGCTTTTTGGTGTATGGTATGGTGCTCCACTAAAATGCACCCAGGGCAAAAGTCAGGAAAGTTTAAAAAAAGAAAAATTAAGACAAATATATAGACCAACTATATTAATAAGTATAAGGTAATTTAAAAGTTAGGAGCTCCCAAGTAGGGTTAAAAATCAAGTTACCTCATGTTCTCAAATGACACCCAATGGTTGAAAACAGGACAAAGATATATTAGGCAAATGCAAACAGAAAGGCGGGGTAATTGAAAAAAAGTCGTATTTAGTATCAAAAAGCATTGAATGGGGCAAAGAGGAACATTTCATAGCTGCCAAGACGTCACTGTTGTGAATCATGCATTGAATAAGATGGGAAATGCATAAAGCAAAGAATGTTATTGATAAAAGTTTGGCAAGGCTACACTCTTTTTTTAAAGTAAAAATTCAGTTTATTCATCTGTTTACAACACAGTACACAAGAGGCAAAATGGTTCACATCATAGATTTCACTTGCAGCTCCTTGGAATGTTCATTTCTTTTGGCTAAAAGGAGACACCAGATGGGAAAGCCAAGCGATGCTGGGGCAACTGAAGTAAAGTCTGGACAGGAGCAATGCTAACTAACATCACCCTCGCAAGAGATAGGCATGGGGGCTATTAGTTGTAAAATGATTTTCTAGAATTGTTAGATGGAAGCACAGTAGCACTGCTCCTGGATGCTCAAGCCATCTCAGGCCTTAGTGATCCCTATCACAAAGGTATGGCAGCACTTTCTGGTAAATCACCTTTGGTGTCTTGCTGGATGTAATACTACAGGGACTTGCCATACCTCTTAAATTCAGACCTGATTTTCAGCATGTCCATTTCACTGCAGGAGATCATGATTCTGACCAAGACCTTATTGCATGTCTGCTTGCCCTTCATGGAGTCGTACAATCTCACAAAATACAGGGGCCTGGACCAGGTTCAGGAAAGCATTTTCCAGGTCTCCCTTGACTTCCTTCTTGATGCTCTCCAACATGTTGTAAGGACTGTAGTTCTTGTACCTTTCAAATACTATCTGGAGGTGACATGCTCCACTCAGTCATAATGCTGATCCACTTGGGAACAATAGTTCCTTTCCTCTTCACTCTAGCATCATAGAGATCCCAGGCATCTTGGTCAGTCAGTTCATGATCAATGACAGAGCCATCTTTGGCTCTTTTACCCTTCCCGAGGGCAACATTAGCTTGCAGAAGTCACCAGATGTGTCAGAAACAATATCCTTCTCCATGTCAGTCTTGTACGTTTCCTTGTAAACTATTAATTTCCTGTAGCTCCTGGTTGGTCCTTGAGCAGATGATCTCAATGAGAGTCTTCATTAGTCCCAAGCCCCTTCATGGGGGTGCTCAGCTTCAAAGCATCATACTGAGCAGGTGTTTTTAATAGGCCCAAAATCAGTGTTTCCAGGTGGCCAGACAAGGCAGACTTTAGCGCTGATGCAGTTCCTTTTCAGTCCTTCTCTGGTAGGTGAAGGCAATGTCCTGTCTCTTCATTGCTGCAGTCAGTAAAAATAATGATGGTGAGCTCAACCACACCTTTGATCTTGATGGCCATTTCAATGTTCAGAGCATACTGGTCAGCATCGAAGTTGATATAGGCTTTGACTGACCTGTATTGTATGCATTTGGAGGTGTAGTGTGATCACCCTCCAAGCTGAGCTTGCACAGAATTTCATCAACAGTGGACATTTTGAAAGAAGCTAGGCCAGGTGCTAAGAGCTGTGAATGTCCCTACATGCAGGGCCAAGCTACACTCTTTTGGTAGAAGACCAGTACTTCACTTCTCAGATTTAGATAGATCAAGTGGACAGGTGACTGATAGGAAGACTTTCGCACTTGTTCCCAGCACTTGGAACATTCCCTCAGATGCATGACTTACTGTCTCCATTCATTCAGGTCTCTACCCAAATGTCAGTATGATGAAGAATTTCCTGCTATCCTATAAAAATAAAGTGGTATGCTCCACCATTCTATATCCATTTAGCTTGCTCTATTTTTCATAACATTTTATATATCTATCTCACAGTATGTATTTATTTAACTGTCCTCCACAGATGAAGCTCCATGGGCACAGGGACCTTGTTTTACTCACTATTTGCCCGGTACCTGTAAGAGTATGTGACATCATAGGTGTGCAACAAATATTTACTGAATGAATGATAACAAAGCTACACTGTCCAATATGGTGCCACTAGTCACATGTGCCTATTTACATTTAATTTGAATTCCTCAAACTAGTCACATTTCAAGGGCTCAAAAGCTGTGTATGATTGGTGATTACCATATAAGACAGTGCAGATACAGACATTTCCATCACATAATAGTGTTGATCAGACCTTACACAAACTTGTATAATATTTAATAGTGACTGCATAATGGAATTCACCTCTACTGAATACTCACATTATTGGCTATTCCAATAATGGAACATGTACTGAGCCACAGGGAAAAACAATTTTATGAAAGAGGTCTTGCAGCTCATATTCAATAACAACACTGCAATGTAGCTGGAGTAAGGAAACAATTTCCTTGGTTCTCCGAACACATGGAAATTAAGAAACTTATTTAAGAAATCAAAACCAGAATTATTTAGAAACTAAGACAAAAAAGAATGTCATCAAAGTCTGAAATGTGGCCAAAGGTATATTGAGAAGAAAATTCAGTCTTAAAAATGTGTTTCATAATTAAATAAGAAAGTTGAAAAAGTATTTAAGAAACAAGAACCACAAAATAACCAAAAAATAGGATGAAAACTGAGTGAATGTTTAAACAATAAAAATATACAGAATTGGAATAATAAAGTATGTGGGAAATCTTTTAATTCTAAGAAAATATATGTAAAACTTTAAACCAATAAGTTAGGAAACTTAAGTAAATCAATGACTTCCCAGAAAGATGTTGATTTCTGCAATGTGTAAGAAATGGTGACTAGCTCAGGAAGACGAACAGTTGGCCAAAGATCTACCTCGAGGCGGGCATTAGGACTAGATGGTTTTATAGTTGAGTTCTAACAAACCCTTCAGAATGAAAATGGTCTCAGAAACCAGACCATGAGCATGGTAAGGGCAGGGAATAATGTTTTATTCATCACTATATTCCCAGCTCCAGGAAAGTGACTGGAAAGGGAATATTTCATTAAAGTATCTTATGTGTATACATTTTCAAAGAAGATACATTTTTAATTATAAAAACAAAACATTTCTGGAGCAGAATTCACTTTTAGAGCCCCTTGAATACAGAAATGAAAATTTACTAATCAAGACTTATTTTATAAAAACTATATCCTAGGTGGGCAATACCCCTTATAAACAACTAATAAAATAAATAATATATAAGCATACATTTAAAACATGGAAAGACAACCAGTATCTTGATGTACAAGAAGCCAAACTTCAGGAGACAAATATGTCTAACATAACTAAAAGGAGCTGGACTTTATATACAACTTGCTTAACTGGAAAAGGAGTATTTAAGAAATGTTTTCAATGATGGAAAAATAAGTCTAAAAAAAACCAACATGTAAACACAGTCTTACAAAGTCAAAATATCTTTTAGTATACCCGAAGAGGTACATATTACATGGAAATAAAATGTTCAGTGTCCATATATATAAAGAGGGAATTCAATTGTTCAAGTACTAGATACAACTTCATATTCTCTAAATTTTTTTTAACATTTTATTTATTTATCTTTAGAGGGGAAGGGAAGGAGAGAGAGAGAGAGGGAGAGAAATGTCAATGGATGGTTGTGCCTCGTGCATCCCTTGCCAGGAACTGGCCTGCAACCCAGGCATGTGCCCTGACTGGGAATCGAACCGTGATCCTTTGGTTCACAGGCCCGCACTCAATCATATTCTTTAAATTTTATCCCAGGATCTTGAACTGAATTTTTACAAAATAATTTATCAACTACTACTTAAGGTTATTAACAATGACAAGTATCACTGAGCATATTATTTCATTTATTTCTCCTACTGCTTTGATCACTATAGTAGAATATAAAACTCCCAATCCAATGCTATACGGTCTGGTATTCAAGCTAATTAGTACCTTAAAAAAATAAAGTTCTAGATATAAAGTTGGTGGTTTAAGGCTCAGTAAACAGCAACCAAAGTCTTGGATTTTTTCTCACAAAAAGAACAAGACAGCCAAAGTTTCTTTCTTTTGTGAGCTTGCTTCATATTTGTTCTGTGCCATTATTTTTTCTAGTAATAAAAAACCCTAAAGAGATACAAGGCTGGTGAATAGCCTCCAGCCATGATTATAAGTTTGTTTCTGTTTAAGCCAACACCTTTGAACATAGGTCTTTAGTTCTGGCAGCATATTATAATAAATTCTCAGAAATTCACATTTTCTTCAAAAAATTTCAACTGGCGAGCTTTCACACTGTAAGTTGCATACTTTTCACCCATGTGCTTCCGCAAATGTACCTATTTGGAAAACATAAAAAGACAATAAGTATGTAGTAGAAAAAATATTTCTGTAATCTTAGAATAGCTGTTCTAAGCATGATAAAAAAGGTAGAAATCATATGGGTAAATACTAATAGTATATTTACATAAGAATGTGAACTTCAAGATATTAAAATATAGTTGTAAGAAATTAAAGAGCAAACAATAGATAAGAGAAAATATTTTTAATATACATGCCAAGAAATACCATTAATATATAAAGAGCTCTTAGAATCAATAAAATACTAGAACATCAGAATTTATAAAACAAAATCACAGATAATTCAGCAAAGGCATTTACAGAATAATATAAATAACCAATTAACATATAGAAAATTCAATTTGACTAGAAATCAAGGAAATTTACTATGTGATAACTATATTAAAAGTAATGCCTGAAATTAACAGATGGGCTCAACAGATGTCATGGACCTCCTCATACAATGTACTAAGGACATAATATCAGTTCTGAGGTGCTCCTGTCAAAAATGCATAATCTGTATCTACATGAGGTCAGACAAATCAAAACTTAGAGGCATTTTATAAAGCACATAGTCTATACTCTTCAAAAATGTCAAGATTTGCCCTGGCTGGGTGGCTCAGTTGGTTGGAGCATTGTCCCGTACACCAAAAGTTTGAGGGTTTGATTCCCAATCAAGGCATATACCTAGGCTGCAAGGTTCAATCCCTGGTCTGGAGGCAACTGATTGATGTTTCTCACATTGATGTTTCTGTCTCCCTTCCTCTCTAAAGTCAATAAACATATCTTCAGGTGAGGATTAAAAAAAAAAGTCAAGGTCATAAAAAACAAAGGTCATAAAAAACAACGACTGAGCAGCTGTTTCAGATTAAAGGAGATATTAACAGCTAATTGGTTCCACATGTGACATGACAGCATAAGGAGATCTGCAGACCCCTCAGTGAAACTGGGGAAATTTGTGTTTTAAACCAACCATTTGCCCTGACTGAGTTGGGCATCATCCAGCTGATCAGAAGGCTGTGAATTTGATTCCTTGTCGGGGCACATGCCTGGGTTGCTGCCGGGGGCCCCCCCCACCTCCCCAGTTGGGGGCAGGCATGCAAGAGGTAGCCAATTCTCTCCCTCTCTTTCACCCTCCCTTCCCTTCTCTAAAAATAAATAAATAAATAAAGTCTTCTAAAAAAAGAAAGAAAGAAAAACCAACCATTTAAAGTCTATGGAAATGGTCCTATGGGCATACAGGAAATAAAGCCACATTTTTTTTTTCCCAAGAAAATTGCCCCAGACTAAAAAGTGAAGATTCCATGCTGGGTGAAGCATACTTTGAAGACCAGAGAATGCAGCCCCTTCCTCCTGAGCTTTTAAAGTGAGGGTATCAGTTGGAAACAAGCATGCTAACTGCCCTCACAACCAGCTTCAGAGCTTTGCTCAGAGATTTTGCCTGGGGAATCTTTTCCTAAATGAACTGACTTCATTTGTAACAGACTATGCAAAAATTCAAGCCTAAGAGTGCTCTCAAAAACAAACAGCAACAACAAAAAACACAGGTAGTGGTGAATGGCAACTGGGAGATTGGTAGATTCACGGGATACATAGGCTAAATTGTAGGCTACTTTAACAGAAAGAAACAAGAAGTTGGGAGGAGCCTTTCTGGGGTCAGAACAAATCTCAAACATCCCTTCAAAAGAACCTAAATTTGATCAGATCAGTCTGTAGCACAATGTCTGCCCCAGAGCATTATGAAAAAGGCACAGCAATCAGCTGGTAACTAAAAAAACTTAACAGCTGGGTGAGGTCAGGGAAAGGGAGGATGTCAGGAAAGCTCTCCCAAACCCACTGTCATTCCAAGGTGCCTGTGGACATGCCCAAGGCTGCACCCACTGAGGGGCAACATCAGAGGTTTCATAGTGGGGAAAGGAGGAAGGGGCAAAATACACTGCACTAAAATAACCCAGCCAATCACTAAACAAACAGATAACAATAACAACCCTCACTCCCAGGGAGGCAGGTATCCAGAGTTGTAAAAACATATCTCAAATTTCCAGTTTCCAATAAAAAGGTGAGACATGCAAAGAAACAAGATAGGATGATACACACACTAGGGGAAAAAGTAGGCAAAGGGAAACTGCCTGTGAGAACAACCAGACATTGGATTCAACAGAAAAAGACATCAAAGTAGCTATTATAAACATGTTCACAAAAACTTAAGAAAACATGATTATAGAAGTAAAGGAAGATATGATGACAATGTCCTGTCATAAAGAATACTGATGAAGAGAGAGAAATTATAATAAGAACCAAATGGAAATTCTGAAGTTAAAAAGTGCAATAACAAATAAAAGATTCACCAGAGGGGCTCAACAGCACATTTGAACTGATGACGAAGAATAAGCAAACGTAGAAATACATCAATAGAGATTATGTAATACAAAGAACAGAGAGAGAAGAAAATGCAGAAAATAAACAGAGCCTCAGAGAAATGTGGGACACCATTTTAAGCACACCAACACGTGTGATGGGAGTACCACAGGGAGAGGAGAGAAGGGAGCAGAAAAACATTTAAAGGGATAATCACTGAAAACCTCCTAAACTTACTGAAAACACATTAAACCCCCAGGAAGCTCATGAACTCCAAGCAGGATCAGCTTAAAGAGACCCACACACAGACATATTAAAGCAAAAGAGCTAAAAGCCCAAGACAAGGAGGAAATCCTGAAAACAAAGGAAAATGACATCACTTCCAAGGGAACCCAAATAACAGTAACAGCTGACTTATCATAAACGATGAAGGTCACAAGGCACTGGGACAACATTCAAAATTCTCAGAGAAAAAACTGTTAACCAACAATCAAATATCCACTACAGCTATTTTGCCAAAATGAAGGCCAAACACATTTCCAGATACACAAAAACATAATTTGTGGCTAGCAGACCCTCCTCACAAGAACTACTAGCAAAAGTTCATCAAGCTGAAAGCAAGAGATCCCAGGCAGTAGTTCAAATTACATGAAAAGACTAACAGCACTGATGAAAGTAATTATGTAAATAAAAAGCCATATACATGTACAAGGTCTGCCCACAAGGTACCCAGCCATGTACTATGAAAAATAGACATTTATTGAAGAAGATAAAAAGACACAAGAAACCTTGTACATAGGACAATGATGCCTCAGCCTCCTTCAAAGTAGGCACCTTGGGACCTCACAGAGTTCTCCCAATCGCCATCAGCTGCCCCATCACATTTGCCTGAATCTCATTGACAGTCTGAAACATCTTCCTTTTCAAAGGTGATTTTCGTTTTAGGAAAAACCAGAAGTCACAGGGTGCCAAATCTGGGCTGTAGGGGGGCTGAGTCACCTGGATGATTTGATGTTTTGCCAAAAAACTCTATATGAGACTTTATGAGTGGGCATGTTTTCATGATGAAGCTGCCAATCACCAGTTGCCCATAGCTGCTGCCTTCTGAATATCCACATAGTTTCTGTGGAGGAATATTCAAACTTAACACAAAATTTGATACAGATTCACTGTTCTATTCACTCAATCATTTTGAATATGACAGCCACAGAGTACACATGCTCACTCAGTGGTGTCTACCACCCCACTGACTAGTTCAATGAAGTCATCATTGTTCATGCATGCACATTCCAGTCCTCTCTCCTTGTCCTTGGCTGCCAGGTTACATCGATGTCATGCAAACCATTCATATATTGCTTCTCCGTTCTTCCCTAAACTGATTTTAAAAGCAATTGCACACTATAAGATGTATTGAAGATGGCAGAGGAGAAAGTAGTAGGAATATATCTCCTCAGATAGCAAAAATTGTACTAGCAGAATTTGCTTAATATAACTATTTTTGAACTCTGGAGAGTCTGAAAGGCTTGCAACATCCAGGGGAAGATGTGATGGTGATTAATTTCAGCTCTTAGTACCCTCCACCCTGATAGGAGGAAGCTGTGCAGATGTTCCCTGAGCACCTTGCACACAGCCTGTAGGAGCCAGGCAATTAGAACTCTGTCCTCCAAGTACCAGGGATCAGTATACAGATAGCTGATTGCTGCTTCTGTTCATGGAGGTGCAGACACAAAGGCAGGCAACCACTGTTGCAACCCTCACTGACATTGTTACAACCTTCTCCCCCTGCAGCAGAAGCAACTTCCAAGGAATCTGCAGTGCAGGAGTCCCAGGAGAAGGAAAAAAGAGGAAGAGAGATTATTTGAAAAATAATGAAAAGTTTCCCATTTAATGAAAAACATGAATTTAAACATCCTAGTGGGATGTAGTAAAGGGCAAATGGGTCAAATATAAGATGACAGAAGATTTGACTTTGGGTGGTAAACATACAATGCATTATACAAATGATGTATTATAGAACTGTACACATGAAATCTATATAATTTTATTAACCAATGACACCCAATAAATTTAATTTTCTAAAAAAGAACAACAACAAAAGCAGTAAAACAGCTCACACAGTAAGAGGCACAACCAGAAGCTGAATTAGGCCTGGTGTCTTCCTGACACCATGGCTGCCTTCCTGAGTCCTTATGACTCTGCATCATCATCATCAACAAAACAAAACAAAACAAAAACACCCAAGAAGCTCAACAAATCCAAGTAGAATGAACAGAAAGAGTTCACACCCAGATACATTATAATCAAACTGTTGAAAGCCAAAGACCAGGAGGGACTTAAAAGCAGCTAGAAAGGAGTGACTCATCGCCTATAAGAGGCTACCCAATAACATCATCATCAGATTTCTCATCAGAATAGCTCAGTGGATTGAGCACGGACTGTGAACCAAAAGGTTGCTGGTTCAATGCCCAGTCAGGGCACATGCCTGGGTTGTGGACTGGGTCCCCAGTGGGGCCATGCAAAAGGCAACCCCACATTGATGTTTTTATCCCTTTCTTTCTCCTTCCCTTCCCCTCTCTCTAAAAATAAATAAAATAAAATCATTTTTAAAAAAGACCCCAGCACTGGTATTTAAAAACAAAAAACTATGGAGGCCAGAAGTCACTAGGAAGATATTTTCAAAGTGGAAAAAAAAAAAAACCTGTCAACCAAGAATCCTGTATCTGGCAAATATATCTTTCAAAAGGGAGAGAAAAAAAAGAAACGTTGCCATTTTCAACAACATGGATGGATCTTGAAGGCATTATGCTAAGTGAAAATAAGTCAGATAAAGACAAACAGTATATAATCTCACTTATATGTGGGATCTAAAAAAAAAAACAACCACCCCAAACTCATAGAAACTAAGAACAGATTGGTGGTTGCCAGAGGCAGGGGGGTGGAGGGTAAGGGAAATGCGTAAAGGTGGTCAAAAGGTACAAATTCCAGTTATAAAATAAGTGTTCTGGAGATATATAACATGGTGACTATAGTTAACAATACTGTATCGTATATTTGAAGTTGCTAAGAGTATATCTTTAAAGTTCTTACCACAGGAAAAAAATTTTAACTAGGACAGTTGACAGATGTTAACTAATTAAGGTAATTTTACTATATATATATATATATGGAATATACATCAAATCACTGTGCTGCACACCATGTACTAGCATAATGCTATATACCAATTATATCTCAATAAAACTGGGGGTAGGGGGAAGGAAGGGAGAACTTAAGACATTCCCAAATAAACAAAAGATGAAGTTTGTTACCACTAAAACTATCCTTCGAGAAATACTAAAGGGAGTCCTGCAGGTTGAAATGAAAGGATACTAGACAGTAACTTGAAGCTGTATAAAGAAATAAAGATCTCAATAAAGGTAAATACATGGACATATACATTATCAAAACTAGTATTATTGTAACAATGATTTATAATTCTACTTTTTGTTTTCTAAATGACTTAGATGAATACACTACAAAAATTAAGTCTAAAAGCCAGGACTTTTGTAACTCTGGTTTGTTACCCCACATTGTTTTCTATGAAATTTAAGAAACTAATACATTAATAAAACAATTACTAGTTTGCTTTGGCATACACAATATGTAAAGATGTAATTTTGTGACATCAAAAGAGGTGGAGACAGAGATATAAAGCAGCAGACATTTTGTATGTTATTAAAGTTAATCTGGTATAAAGTCAGGTTAGAGTATTAAAACTTTAGGATGTTAAATGCAATCGCTATGGTAACCACAAAGAAAATACAGAATATACACTAAAGAAATGCAAATGGAATTAAAATGTTTCACTACAAAAAAATGTAACATATAGGACAGTAATGCAGGAAATGATGGACAAAACACTATAAGGCATAAAAAAACAACAAAATGACATAAGTCCCTCCTTATTAGTAATTCATTTAATGTAAATGAACTAAACTCTCCAATCAAAAGACAGAGACTGGCAGAATGGATAAGAAAACTATAGCCCTGGCTGGTGTGGCTCAGTGGATTGAGCGCTGGTCTGCAAACCAAAAGGCCACTGGTTCAATTCCCTGTCAGGGCACATGCCAGGGACCTGGGTTGTGGGCCACATCCCCGGTTGGGCACATGCAAGAGGCAGGCAATCAATGTTTCTCTCGTACATCGATGTCTTTCTCCCTTTCTTTCTCCCTCTCTTCCCCTCTCTCTAAAAATAAAACTTTTTAAAAAATCTCAAAAGAAAAAGCTATATGCTATCTACAAGAAGACTTTAGATTAAAAAACACAAATAGATTGAAAGTAAAAAGACTAAAAAGATATCCCACGCAAACAGTTACCAAAATAGAGCAGGGTGGCTATACTTATATCAGACAAAACAGACCTGAAATCAAAAAGGTTACAGTTGGTTAGTGCATCATCCCAATATGCCAAGGTTGCAGATCTGATTTGCAGTCAAGGCACATACAAGAAGCAACCAATGAATGAACAAATAAGTGGAACAACAAGTTGATGTTTATGTCTCTTTCTCTCTCTTCCCAATATCAATAAATTTTTAAAAAGTTTTTTTAAAGGTTAAAAGAGACAAGGGTACTATGTGTGTGTGTGTGTGTTATATGTGTGTGAGTGTGTATATATATACATATATACATATATATGGATTGATACATCAGAAAGACATAATATTTATACATATTATACACTCAAGACTATCAAAATATATAAAGAGAAAATTGACAGTACTGAAGGAAGAAACAGATAGTTCTACAATTATAGTTAGAGACTTTAATATACATTTATAAGTAATGGACAGGACAAGCAAACAGATGATAAGAGGACTTGAACAACACAAAAAACAACTACAGTTGACTCTTAAACAACATGTTTGAACCACACAGATCAACTTAAATGCAAGTTTTTTTCAATAAGTACATAGTTGGACTTCCCGTCAAGAAGGAGGTATAGGTAGACACGCTTTGCCTCCTTGCACAACCATAAGAAGGATCATAACTAACCTGAAAGTAAAAAATACTCAGAACTGCCAGAAAAATTGAACTGTACGGAAGTCTGATAACCAAGGATTTAAAGAAGCCATATTCATACAGATAGGAGGGGCAGAGACAGGGAGCCGGGGCAGAAAGGACGTGGTGTGGTGGTGGCAAGGAATGGTGGGAAGGCAGCTGATGGAATAGGCGGTCGCACATTCACGTGTGATGGACAAAATCGGAAGGGATACCTTGGAAGCGAGTCATACCAGCTCCAGGCCAGACCGCATAGCCCAGGGTTTCAGCACCTGGAAATAGCTTCTGGCTGTAAAAAACAGTGAGGGCTGGGACAGTGGAAGAAATTGCTGGTGTCTTGTGAGAGTCAGTTTAAAGGGCCCACACGGTCCTAGAAGAAATACAAACCCACCCCCTCTAGGAACAACCACTGGGGCAGCAGCTAGAGGGGCACCAGTCACATAGAGGAAGTGGGTGAAATGATCAGAAACGGGGTGAGTGCCAAGCAAGCCTTAACGGCATTGTCCCCTCTCTATCCCCACCCCCACATACAGAGCCATAAAGCAGAGAAGCAGGTTGCCTCACCCTGGCCAATACCTAAGGTTTTGCCCCATATGGCTTAACAGGTGCACTAAGGTGGAGCATCAAAGCAGCTCTATCCACTACACACACACACACACACACACACAAAAAAACACAGGGAGGCTGACAAATTGAGGAGACAAAGAAATATGGCCCAAATGAAAGAAGAGAACAAAGCCCAAGAAAAAGAACTAAGAGAAATGGAGATAACCATCCTATCAAATGCAGAGTTCAAAACACTGGTGATAAGGATGCTTAGAGAACTCACTGAATACAGCAAAAGCATAAGGGAAGAAATGAAGACTACACTAAGTGAAATAAAGAAAAATCCACTGGTAGGGGTCAGGGAGATCCAAGATGGTGGAGGAATAAGTAGAAGCTACACTAACTTCCTCCCAGGACCAATCTGGAAATACAACTAAATTGCAAGAAATCATCTGGAATAAAAAAAACGAAACAATAGCAGGAAAGAAGCCTTATAACCATGGACAGACCAAAGAAATAGCTTCACCAGAATGTGACTGATAAGGAGTGCAGAGGAGACACAAGAGGGCAGGATGGGCTCCCACAGGCGGCAGTCAAGTGCCAGAGGAATATTTCAGTGGCCAGGGTGTTCCCCCTGAGAAGTGTGGGGTTTAAACCTCAAACTCTGCACCGCAGCCTACAGCACCAGATAACATCCAGCTGTGAAAAGCAACAGAGGTTCTCTCTGCCCCTGACAGACAGCTGGAGACACAGAGAGCTTTTTAAAGAGCCAATGCATAAAATTTCATTTGCAACCACTTACCCTGTGCTCTGGCAAAGGAGGGGCAGAGTGGACTTGAAGAGAGACTAGGGACGGTGGCTTTGGGGAGAGAACTGGGGGAGCAGCCACCAGGATCCCTGTGCTGAGTCATCCCCCACAGTGCAGGAGCCATCTTGCTCAGGCAGACCACTCCCTTCCAAGTTACATCAGCCTGAGGAAAAGCAATAGCCCTGACCCTAGGAGTTACTCTGCTCCATCTTGTGGTGCTGAAGCCTGACAGCTGATTAGAGATTGACTAGATTAATAAATAACTGAAGGAGTCAGCCATAGACTGTAGATCCCTGGTAGTCTTGAACAGGCTGCCTAACGCCAGACTGGGACACCATCTGACATCACCAGAGACAGCCCCCCTCCAAAAAACCGCTGGTAAATACTAAATGCTACCAAGACAAATTCCATCACAATCTTCTTCATGATTTGTGATATTTTCTGTCCTGTGCATAGCTTTTTAACATTCTTTTTTTGTCCTTCAAGTTTGTGCATATTGTCACTAGCTTTTATATTATAGCTTACCATATTTTGCTGTGTATAATGTGTACTTTTGTGCCCAAATTTTTGAGGGAAACATAAGGATGCATATTATACATGGGCAGTACCTGAAATACCTTGTATCTGTCCTTGTGATTTGTAATTATTTTTTACAAAATGTCTTGTACCAAAATATGTTAAAAAATAAGTGCTAAAATTCCTTTATAATACCAAAAACAAGTATCTAAATATAAATAAATAATTGGATTAAAAAATTAAAACACAAGATTTTTTTCCTGAAAGTCTGGGCAAAAGACCTGGGTGTGCATTATACACAGGAGTGCATTATACAATGCAAAATATGATATTTCAAATCTCATATTTTGCTCCTCCATTCTTTTACCCCATTTTACCTTCTTCTTTCCTCTTCTTATTTTCATTTTAAATTTTGTCTTCTCTCTCGCTGCGACTTGTTTCCATTCAACACTTTCTATTTCTCCCGACCCAACCTCTCAAAACCATTTACTTGTCACTGGTCATCTCACATTCTTTTTCTCATTCTTAAAATACCTTTGTTTTCTCTCTCTACCTTTATCAGTCTTTGCTTGTTGGTTATGGATAGGATGGTGGTCGTTCCATTTTTTCATTTTATCTATGGATCTTTACTATTTTGGTATTTCAAATCTGAAATTTTACCATTCCCCTCTCCTACACATTTTGCCCTCCTCCTGTCTTCTCTTTTTTTGTCTCAAATTTTAATTTTTCCCAGTCTTAGCCTGTTTTTCATTCCTCACTCTTAGTATTCCTTCTCTTTCTATCAGCTCAAAAACACTCCCTTTCTCTCTAAACATATTTTAAGCTTTTCTTTTTTTCCCCTCTTATTCTCCTCTGGAAAGGATGCAACAAAATATTCCAAACAAATGGACCTGAAAAAAAAATCTGGCGTAGCAATACTTATAACAGACAAAATAGATTTCAAAACAAAGGGCATAAAAAGAGATGAAGGAGGACACTATATAATACTAAAGGGAACAGTCCACCAAGAAAATATAACCCTTGTAAACATACATGCACCCAACATAGGAGCACCCAATATGTAAGGAAAATCTTGGAGGACTTCAGGAAAGGTATTGACAGCAACATACTCATAATAGGGGATTTTCACAGGTAAATTTTACCAAATATTTAGGGAACAGCTAACTCCTATCCTTCTCAAACTATTCCCAAAAATTCAAGAAGAGGAAAGACTCTCAAACTCTTTTGTGAGGCCAGTATTATCCTAATTCCAAAACCAGGTAAAGACACAACAAAGAAAGAAAACTACATGCCAATGTTGTTGATGAACACAGATGCTAAAATCCTCAACAAAATACTGGCAAATCTCATCCAGCAATACATTAAAAAGACCATACTCCGTGATCAAGTGGGATTCATTCCAGGGATGCAAAGATGCTACAATATTTGCAAATCAATAAATGTAATACATCACATGAACAAAATTAAAGACAAAAATCACATGATCATATCAATAGATGCTGAAAAAGCATTTGATAAAGTACAACAGCCATTTATGATAAAATGCTCAGCAAAGTGGGAATACAGGGAACATATCTCAACATCAAAAAGGCCATATAGAAGAAACCTACAGCCAACATCATACTCAATGTGCAAAAACTAAAAGTTTCCCCACTATGATCAGGGACAAGACAAGGACGTACGCTTTCACCAGTCTTATTTAACATAGTATTGGAAGTTCTAGCCACAGCAATCAGACTGGAAAAAGAAATAAAAGGCATCAAAATTGGAAAGGAGGAAGTAAAACTGTCACTATTTGCAGATAACATGATAGTGTACATAGAAAACCCTCTGTGTTCTACCACAAAACTACTTGACCTAATTAGTGAATTTGGAAAAATAGTGGAATACAAAGTCAGTATTCAGAAATCAAAGGCATTTTTGTACACCAACAATGAAATATTGGAAACAGAAACTCGGGGGAAAAGCCAGTTTACTATAGCAACAAGAAAAATAAAGTACCTAGGAATAAACTTAACCAAGGGGGTAAAAGACCTGTACTTAGAAAACACTGAAGAAAGAAAGTAAGGAAGATATGAACAAATAGAAGCATATACCGTATTCATGGATTGGAAGAATCAATATCATTAAAATGTCCATACTACCCAAAGCAATCTATAGATTCAACACAACACCTATTAAAATACTAATGACATATTTCACAGATTTAGAACAAATATTTCAAAAATTTATATGAAACCAAAAATGACCCCAAGCTGCAGCAATCTTGAAAAAGAAGAACAAAGTTGGTGGGATCACAATACCTCATATCAAACTATATTACAAGGCTACTGTAATCAAAACAGTCTGATACCAGCATAAGAATAAACACATAGACCAATGGAACAGAATTAGAGAGCCCAGAAATAAACCCATGTCTTTATGGTCAATTAATATTTGACAAAGGGGGCAAAAGCATAAAGTGGAGTAAAAATATCCTCTTCAACAAATTGTTCTGGAAGATCTGGAATGGTACATGCAAAAAAATGAAACTTGACCACTAACTTACACCATACACCAGAATAAACTCAAAGTGGATAAAAGACTTAAACATAAACCGAGACACCATAAAAGTCCTAGAGGAAGACATAGGCAGTAAAATTTCACATATTCCATACAGCAATATCTTGCTGATACATCCTCTAAGGCAAGGGAAATAAAGGAAAGAATAAACAAATGAGACTACATCAAATTAAAAAGCTTCTGCACAGCTAAAGAAAACATCATCAAAATGAAAAGGGAACCAACTGTATGGGAAAACACATTTGCCAACAATACCTCAGACAAGGGTTTGATCTCCAAAATATATAAAGAACTCATATGGCTCAATGCCAGGAAGACAAAGAAGCCAATAAAAAAATGGGCAAAGGACATGAACAGCCACTTCTTCAAGGAGGACATAGAGAGGGCCCAGAGGCATATGAAAAGACATTCAACATCACTAGCCATCAGAGAAATGCAAACTAAAATCACAATGAGATACCACCTCACACCAATCAGAATGGCCGTCATTAACAAATCAGGAAATAACAAGAGTTAGCGAGGATGTGGAGGAAAGGGAACCCTAGTGCCAGTACTGTTGGTGAGAATGCAGACTGATATAGCCACCGTGGAAAACAGTATGGAATTTCCTCAGAAAACTAAAAATGGGACTGCCTTTTGACCCAGCAATACCACTGCTGGGATTATACCCTAAGAATACTGAAACACCAATTCAAAAGAACCTATGTATCCCTATATTCATAGCAGCATTATTTACAATAGCCAAGTGCTAGAAACAGCCTAAGTGCCCATTAGTAAATGAGTGGTTCAAAAACCTGTGGTATATTTACACAACAGAATACTAGGCAGCAGTAAGAAAGTAGGAACTCCTACCTTTTGCTACAGCATGGATGAAACTGGAGAGTATTATGTTAAGTGAAATAAGCCAGGCGGCAAAAGACAAATAGCATATGGTCTCACCTAAAACAGGAAACCTACTGAACAAAACAAACAAAAGAGCACAATAGAACCATGGGCATGGAAACAAGGAACAAACTGGCAGGGACCAGAGGGGAGGGTGGGGCGGGGAATAAGGGAAGGAAGAAGGGGAAGGGCATAGTTAAGGAGCAAGTATAAATGACCCATGGACATGGACAACAGGGTGGGAATGACTGCAGGAGCAGGGGGATGGGCAGGGCAGGGGAGAGCAGTGAGGCGAAATTGGGACAACTGTAATAGAGCAACAATAACAATTAAAAGTTTTTTTAAAAAAATAAAGAAAAATCCACAGGGAACCAACAATGAAGTAAAGAAGCTGGGGTTCAAATCAATGATTTGGAACATAAGGAAGAAATAAACAATCAACCAGAGCAGAATGAAGAAACAAGAATTCAAAAAAACAAGGAGAGAATAGGAAGACTCTGGGACATCTCCAAAAGTGCCAACATCTGAATCATAGGGATCCCAAAAGAAGACGAAGTGCAAGAAATTGAAAGCTTATTTGAAAAAATAATGAAAGAAAATTTCCCTAATTTGGTGAAGGAAATACACATACAAGTTCAGGAAGCACACAGAGTCCCAAAAAGTTGTACCAAAGAGGGCCATACCAAGTCACATCATAGTTAAAATGCCAAAGGTTAAGGATAAAGAGAGAATCTTAGAAGCAACAAGAGAAAAGCAGACAGTTACCTACAAAGGAGTTCTCATAAGACTATCAGCTGATTTCTCAAGAAACTTTGCAGGCAAGAAGGGAATGGCAAGAAGTATTCAAGGTGATGAAAAGCAAGGACCTACAACCTAGATTACTGTATCCAGCAAAGCTATCACTTAGAATTGAAGAGCAGATAAAGTGCTTCCCAGACAAGGTAAAGCTAAAGGAGTTCATCATCACCAAGCCCTTATTATATGAAATGTTAAAGGGACTTAAGGAAAAAAAATCAAAACTATGAACATTAAAATGACAACTCACAAACTATCAACAACTGAATCTAAAAAACAAAAACAAACCAGGCAAACAACTAGAACAAGAACAGATTCATAGATATGGAGATCATTTAGAAGGTTATCAGTGGAGAGGGGGAAGGGAAAAGGTACAGGGATTAAGAAGCATAATTGGTACAAAATAGACAAGGGGATATTCAGAAAGGTATAGAAATGGAGAAGCCAAAGAACTTACATGCATGATCCATGGACATAAGCTAAGGGAGCAGATTGCTGGAATGAAGGAGGTACTGGGTAGAGGGGACAAAGGAGTGTAAAAATCAGGACAACTGTAATAGCATAATCAATGAAATATACTTAAAAAAGTAAGTACACATTTGGCCCTCTGTATTCCCAGGGTTTGCATTCTTAGAATCAACCATCAGAGAATCAAAAACAGCGTTTTCAATCCTCAGTTGGGAATCCATGGATGTGGAAGGCCAACTGTATGCATTGTTCCATGCCATTTTATATAAGGGACTTGACCATCCTCAGATTTTAGTATCTGTGAAGGGTCCTGGAACTGATCCTCTGCAGAAACTAAGGGGCAACTATACTTAAGTTTAGTAGGCGTCAAAAGGTACATATCAATTTTTGACTGTGCTTGTGTTGGCAGAGAGAGGTTCAGTGTCCCTAACCCTGTTGTTCAAGGGCCAACTGTAGTTCTAACAGATACATACAGAACACTCTATCCAACAACAACAGGATACACATTCTTCTCAAGTGTACATGGGACATTTTCCAGGAGAGACCATATGTTAGGTCACAAATGAAGTCTCAATAGATTAAAAAGGGAGATATCATACAATGTATCTTCTGCAACCAGAAAAGAATGAAGTGAGATATCAGTAACAGAAGAAAACTGAAAAATTCAAACTTATGGAAAGAAAACAACACATTCAAATAACCAATGCATCAAAAAGAAATCACGGGGAAAACTAGAAAATATTTAGGGATATATAAAAATGACAACACAATATATCAAAACTAAGAGATGTAGCAAAAACAGTGCTAAGAGGGTAATTTTCCCCCACTCCCTTCCTAAGAGGGTAATTTTTAAACCAGTAAATACATGTTAAAGAAGGAAAAGAATCACAAGCCAAGAACCTAACATTACAACTCAAGAAGTAAAAACAAAGACAAAACTAAACCCAAAAGGAAGGCAACAATTAAAATTAGATCTCAGATAAATAAAATAAAAAGTAGAAAAACAGAGAAAAATCAATAAAACTAAAAGTTAGTTCTTTAAAAAGATTAACAAAATTGACAAAACTTAAGCTATACCAAGAAAAAAAGAAGACTCAAATTAGTCCTTGCTTGGTAGGACCCCAAGAACTTCCTTGGTAGGACCAAAATCCATGGCCCATAGAAAATGACGTAGTATTTGCATATAACCTATACACATCTGCCTGTATATTGTAATCATCTCTAGACTACTTATAATATTTAATACAATGTGAATGCTATGTAAAGAGTTATTATACTGTATTGTTTAGGAAATGACAAGAAAAAACAATGAAGTACACATCAGCAATAACATGACTTCTGTTTTAATATTATATATGAGGTTAGTTGAATCTGTGGATGCAGAACTTATGGATATAGAGGGTCAACTATACTAAAATCTGAGATTGAAGTGGGACATTACTGCCATATCTACAGAAATAAAAGGATTTTAAAAGAGTACTGTGAATAACTGTATGCTAACAAATTTTATAACCTAGATGAAATGAGGAGATTCCTAGAAACACAGACCCTACCAAGAATAAATTATGAGAAAAAAATCTGAATACACCCATAACCAGGAGGAAGGGACAGAGACAAGGCCCTCGATCTTTGCTGGTAAATTCTGTCGAACATTTGGAGGGGAACTCATGCCAATCCTTCTCAAACTTTTCAGAGAGTTAAGAAGCAAGAAGCATTTCCTGGCTCATTTATGGGGCCAGCACTGCCCTGGTAGTGAGGGCAGACAGGGACACTATAGGAAGAGAAAAATAACAGACAAATATCCCTTAAACCCATGGATGCAAAAATCTTCCAACAAAATACTCCATGACTGAGGTATCCATGAGAAATATTGGTCTTATGTTTTTTCATGTAGTGTCCTTGCTGGGTGGGTTTTGGTTTAGGGTTGTTCTGGTCTTATGGGGCAAGTTGGGAAATGTCCCTTCTTTTTCTGTTTTCTGGAAGAATTTATATAGAATTTGTGTAATTTTTTCCTTAGATGGTTAGAAGATTCACCAGCAAAGCCATCTGGGCCTTTCTGGTCTTTGTGCTTAGACTTTGTGCCAATGCTTACAGCATTAAATTCACAGAGCAGAAATTAGAATGGTAGTTGCCAGAGGCTATCTTGAGGAGGAAATGGAGAGTTATTGTTTAATGGGTACAGTTTCATTATTATGCTAAGTGAAATAAGCCCATCAATGAAAGACAAATACCAAATGATCTCACTTATAAATGGAATCTAATGAACAAAATAAACTAATGAGCAAAATAAAATCAGAGGCATGGAAATGTGGAAAAGACAGCTGTCAGAGGGGAGGGGAAGGTGGGCACTGGTTGAAAGAAGGTGATGGAATTAGACAAAGAACATATATGTGTGACCCATGGACATGAACAATGATGTGGGGATTGACTATAGGAGTGGGGGGAGGGCTAAGAAGACAGGAGCAAAGGGGGAAATATTGCGACAACTATAATAGCATAAAAAAAGTTTTAAAAGATTAAAAAATAAAAGATATTTTGAAAAAGATAAATAAAAAAAGGGTACAGAATTCTGGTTTTGTAAAATGAAACAAAAGTTCTGGAGATGGATGATGGTGATATATTTGTACAACAATGTGAATGTATTTAATATCATAAACCAAACACTTAAAAATGGTTAAAATGGTAAATTCGAAGTTGAATGTATTTTACTACAATTAAAAAAACAATTGGTGTATTACATATTGTTGAGTCTATAACATATAAAATGTACTATATTTGTCAATAACAGCATAAAGAAGCTAAGTGGGAGCACAGATGTATTAGACTTAAGGAAATGACTCCAGATAGTAACTTGAATCCATAGGAATAAATGAGGAGATCTGGGAATAATAAATAAAAAGGTTATTGTAACAACAGCTACAAATATATACCTTCTTTCTTCTCTTGACTTCAAGAGACATAAAGTTATATAAAATAATAATTATAACAAGGTAATGTTGGATTTGTAATATATAGGCATGATATGTATATCACAATAGAGGGGAGAAGGGAAAGGAGTAACATTTTTATATCTCAGTAGAATTAAGTCAGTATAAAGCTGATTTTGATCATTTAAGATGTATATGATAAGCATTAGAGCAACCACTAAGAACTAAAAAACACCTAGTGAAAAAAATCTTAACAGAAATTAAAATGCTACATTAGAAAATATTCACATAAAGGAAAAAAGCAATAAAGAAGGAATACAGGGGGAAAAAAAAAGACATGAGACAAACAAAACCATGCAAACATATGACAAAAAAACCTAAAGACCAATATTCCATATGAGTACAGACACAAAAATCCTCAACAGAATACTAGAAACAACATATAAAAAGCAGTATATACAATGACCATGCACAATTTATCTCTGGAATGCAAGGCTGGTTTAATATCCAAAAACCAATTAATGTAACACACCATAAAATAAAAAACAAAAACCACATGATTATCTAAATAGAGAGAAAGCATCTGACAAACCCAACACCTTTTCATAATAAAGAACACTCAACAAACCAGGAATACAAAGGACATTCTTCAGCCTGATAAAGGGCATCTATGAAAAACCACAGTTAACATCATTCTTCATGGTGAAAGATAGGATGCCTTCCTTCTAAGATCAGGAATAAGACAAAGATGTCTACTCTCACCACTTCTATTCAACTTTGCACTGGAGGTTTTGGCCATGGCAATTAGGCAAGAAAAAAAATAAAAGGCATCCAGATTAGAAGTAAAACTAACTCTATTTGCTGAATACATTATCTTATGTACAGAAATCTAAGGTCAGATACCCTCACACCAAAAAAGGCTATTAGACCTAATAAACAAGTTCAGCAAGATTGCAGGATACCAAGGTTGTTATTTTTAAAATCAAATTTATTTCTATGCATTTGCAGTGAAAATCCCAAATGAATATAATTCTAATTACAAAAACATTAAATAGAATAAAATACTTAGGAACAAATTTAACAAAAGACGTGTAAAACTTAATACTCTGAAAATAACAAAACATTGTTTTAGGATATTTATGGTCTAAATAAGCGGGAAATTATTTCATTTTCATGGATCAGAGGTCTTAATATTGATCTGCAGATTCAACACAACCTCTATGATAATCCCAGCTGGTTTATTTGCAGAATTTGACAAGCAAATTCCAAAACTGATAGAAGTGCAAGGGACCCAGAATAGCCAAAAGAATCTTTAAAAAAAAAATAGTAACACAATTGGAGGACTCACCTATCCCAATTTCAAATCTTGCTACTGAGCAACAGTAAACAATACATATGGTACTGGCTTAAGGACAGACATATAGAAATGGAACAGAACTGGGTGTCCAAAAATAAACCCATGTGTCTACAAAATTTTTTTTACAACATTATAGAATAGTCTTTTTAACAAATGGCAGTGAGACAGTAGGACAACCACATACACAAGAATGAAGTTGGACCTTTACTTCATAACATAACAAAATACATCAAAGATCTATATGTGAGGTCTAAAACTATTAGCCTTTTAGAAAAAAATATAGTGTTAACACAGCATGACCTTGGGTTAGGCAATGGATTCTTAGATGATATCAAAAGCACACAAAGCAAAAGAAAATAAATTGGTCTTCATCAAAAAAAATTTTTTTTTGCTTCCAAGAACACTATCAAGAAAATAAAGACATTCTCCCATTCCCACAAAATGAGAGAAAATATTTGCAAATCGTATATTTGGTAAGAGATTTGTATCCAGAATATATATAGAACTCCTAAAACTCAATAATTAAAAGATAAATAAATAAATTTTAAAAAGGACAGCCCTGGCTGGTGTAATTCAGTGGATTGAGCATGGAGCCTGCGAACCAAAGGGTCACCAGTTTCTGTCAGAGCACATGCCTGAGTTTCGAGCCAGGTTCCCAGTAGGGGGCATGAGAGAGGTAACCACACATTGATGTTTCTCTCCCTCTCTTTCTTCTTTCCTTCCCCTCTCACTAAAAAAATAAATAAATAAAACCTTTAAAAAAAAGGTCAAAGAATTTGAGTATACATATGTCCAAGAAAATATGTGAATGATAAATAGTATATGAAAAGATGCTCAACATCATTAGTCATCATGAAAATGCAAATCAAAACCATAATGAATACCTACTAAGATGGCTATCAAAAAGTCAGACAATAACAAGTGTTGGCAAGGATGTGAGAAATTGGAATCCTCTTATGTTGCTGGTAGGGATGTAAAATGGTGCAGCTGCTCTGGAAACAAGTCTGGAAGTTCCTCAGATATCTAATGTAGAGTTATCATATTACCCAGCACTCCACTCCTAGTTATGCATCCAAGATAGATGAATCCACACAAAAGCTTATACCAGCATTACTTATAATAGGCAGAAGGTAGAAAACCAAATGTCCATCAACTGAGGAACAGATGAAATGTGATAGAGTAGTACCTCTTTATCTGCCGGGGATATGTTCCAAGACTCCCAGTGGATGCCTGAAACCACAGACAGTACCAAACTCTACGTATACTATGTTTTTTCCTATACATACATACTTATAATAAAGTGTAATTTATAAATCAAGCACAGTAAGAGATTAAGAAAAATAACTAATAATAAAACAATTAAAATATACTATAATAAAAGTTATATCAATGTGATCTCTCTCAAAATATTTTATTGTACTGTATGTAAAGTATGTATATGCTAGACAAAGAGATGGTTCACATCTTTGGTGGGAGGGAGTGGGGCAGCTTGAGATTTCATCACAATACTCAGAATGGTGAGCAATTTAAAACTTAGGAATTATTTATTTCTGGAATTTTTCATTGAATATTTTAGGACCACAGTTGACCACGGGTAACTAAAACCACAGAAAGTGAAACCATGGATGAAGAGAGACTCCATACAATGGGATATTGTTCAGCTATAAAAGGGAATGAAGAACTGACATATACTACCACACAGATAAAGCTTGAAAATATTATGCTAAGTGAAAGTAGACAGTCACAAAATACCCTATGTTTTGCATGATTCAATTAAATGAAACATCCAGAATATGCAAATCTATAGAGACATGGAGTAGATAGTGGAGAAAGACCTTCTTCAGGTCTGGAGGGAAGAGAGAATAGAGGGCCTACAGGTAAAGATATAAGGCTTCTTCTTCTTCTTTTTTTTTTAAGATTTTATTTATTTTTTTTAGAGAGAGGAGAAGGGAGGGGGAGAGGGAGAAAAACATCCACGTGCAAGAGAAACATTGATCAGTTGCCTCTCAAATGTTCCCAACCAGGGACCTGGCCCACAACCTAGGTATGTGCCCTGAGTAGGAATGGAACTGGCAACCTTTTGGCTCACAGTTCAGTGTTCAATCCACTGAGCCACACCAGCCAAGGCTAAGGCTTCTTTGTAAGGAGATGAAAATATTTAAAATTAACCATAGTGATAGTTGCATATATTTGTGAATGTACTAAAAACCACTTTATATACACTTTAAATGGGTGAATTGCATGGTATATGAATTATATCTGAATAAAGTTTTTAAAGTATATAATCCTTGTTGAATTGAATTGAATCCTGATTGAGTTGAATTAAGTCCCAGAACAATTTTTTTCCCTTTTGCTATAAATATTAGTGTAACAATTAGTGAAATTTTTGCTCAGTGGACTGGGCATCATTCATCGAAAAAAAGAACACTGGTTCAATTCCTGGTCGGCATCTGTCTGGGTTGCAGCCCCATCCCCATTTGGGGGCGTGTAAGAGGCAACTGATCAATGCTTCTCTCTCACATCAATATTTCTCTCCCTCTCTTTCTCCCTTCCTCTCCCTCTTTCCAAAAATAAATAAAAATTAAAAAAACAAATAAGGTCTACAGACTTAGATTAGATAATAGTATTGTGCCAATGTTAATTATCTGAATTTGATAATCTATTGTGGTGATATAAGGAAATATTCTTGTTTTTAAGAAATACACCAAAGAATTTATGGGTAAAAGGATATCATGTCACTACTTTCTCACAAATGGATAAAAGAAGTAATTATAGATATGGAGAAAGAGAATGATAGGCAAAAATGGTAAATAGAAACAGTGGGGAATATAGGTGAGAAATATTAAGGAAATTTTAAAATATATTAATGACTCTTTTTGTTATTCTAAAATCAAGAGAAAAAATTAAAATAACACTTAGATATCAGTTATTATTAAATTGGTACAGAAGCAACTATATTTCTAGGAATTTAAGGCTTTATTGTTGTTTTTGTTATTATTATTACTACCAAAAAGCTGAAACATAAATATCCAAAAAGAGCAAATGGTCAAAACATGTTTGTTCAGGCACTTCTACCACTCTGGAAGTTTTCATAAAGCAGATGTGAGATAATGCAAATGATTTAGCAGGGAGTAACTGGCATATTGTGAACTAGGATTGATCATCGCAATCAGGAATTAGCTTTGGGACAGTAGGAAAAGAATAGTGGCCTTGTGAGCACAGGAACAAAGGGGAATGACTGTCACTACCAGGGGTTGGCTGTGCTTCTGAGCTCAGTTGTACCACAGTTGCATGAAAAATACAGGCTACAAAGTGTCTATAGTACATTCCACTAAAAAGAAAAAGCTATGATATGGATGTGATAGGTGTGTATGTACGTAGCAAAACTACAGACATATGTGTAAGAGAATGAAAGGAAGTACAGGACAGTGGTTAAGAGAATGGACTCTGGAATCAGACTGTACTGAAGGCCAATTGTTCAGCAAATTCTTAACAGCATGACCTTGGGTGACTCATTCACTGTGTTCACAGTCCTCCTCTGAAAAATGGGGATACCAGTGCAAACTCTGCTGAATTGTTGGAGATTTAACTGACTTAATATATGTAAGGGTGTTTACAACATTGTGCTGCACTTTTTAAGTGTTACAACTACTACTACTTATGGAAAAACAACAAAATCTGGAATCACTGAGTCCTAAAATTACACTGATTTTTTAAAAATCTGTGTTCAAAATGTTCTACAACATCCACATATTATTAGCTTTCTATTCAGACAAGGAAAGATAGTAAATAATTTTTTAAAAATTAGTATAGGATAGTTTATGTTATATAAGTATGCTTTATTTACTTTCAAATCTGAAAACACACATAATAAATCAACATCTCAAAAAGAAAAAATTAAATATAATAACAGTAACTTTAAGCAGAAAAGTCAAGTAAACCAAACTAAGATTTATTCAAAACAAAATTTTATACTGTCCTAATCAATATCCCAGCTGGCATTTTTACACAAATTAACAAGTTGATCCTAAAATTCATACAACGAGGCAAATAATAGCCAAAAAAATCTTGAAAAAGAAGAGCAAAGTTGGAGGACCCATACTTCCTGATTTCAAAGCTTACTATATACAAAGCCACAGTAATCAAGACAGTGTAGTACAGACAAGGATAGACATATAAATAAACATAACACAACTGAGTCTAAATCCTTACATTACCATCAATTAATTTTCAACAAGGATGCCAAGACACTTCAAAAAGTGGTGCTAAGACAACTGGATATTCACATGCATAAGAATGAAATTGGAGCACTTCCTTAAACAATACAAAAATTAACTCAAAATGGGTTATAAATCTAACTGTAAAAGTTTAAATAATAAAACTTTTAGAAGAAAATATAGGTAGAAATCATTGTGATCTTACATTAGGCAAAGTCTTCATAGATGAAATCAAAAGCACAAGCAACAAAAAGAAGATAGATATTTTGAACTTCAACAGAATTAAAACCTTTTTGGTTCAAATTATGCCATTAGAAAGCAAAAACAGGTTCCAGGGTACTTATAGTCAGAATGGCGGTACAGGTAAACACAGCTCACCTCCTTGCACAACCACATAAAAATTACAAGTAAACTACAGAACAACCATCATTCAAAACCATTAGAAATCAAGCTAAATGGAAGTCCTGCAGCTACAGAATTAAAGAAGAAGCCACATCAAGACTGGCAGGAGCAGCAGTGATGCGGAACAAGCTGGTTCCACACCAACATGTATTGGATAAAAATTGGGAAGGATATCTCAGGAGCAAGGGGTTCCAGCCCCATACCAGGCCCCACAGCCCAGGGTTCCAGTGCCAGGAAAGTAAGTCTCCATAACTTCTGGCTATAAAAACCAATGAGGATTGAGGCTGTAGAAGACAGAAGCATCCAAAGTACTGGCGGTTCCTCTTAAAGGGCCCACACACAGACTTGCTGTGACTCAGTTCCTCTGAGCTCCAGCATGGGGACAGCAAATTGCAGAGACATATAGGGAAGAACTGAGTTTTCTGGCATCAAAGACAGAACTGGGAGGAAGCTTTCTCCCAGACAGATGTGCTGACAAGATGATTGTTCCTCTTCTGAACCCTCCCGGTACAGAGCCACAGAGCTGGTAGGTGGGCGCCATATCTGAGACTCCATCAGCCTGGCTCACACTGTCTGCCCCACCCTGGTGATTCCTGCAGCCCTGCCCCACCCAACTTTCTGGCTTATCCAAACTGCTTCCAGTGGCTTTTCCATACAAACAGTTTGTCTTGGCCCATGCTTCAGATTTTCCTAAATTCTCTCAAGCAGCATCAGGCTTCAGCAAGCCCCATACCTTTCACTAAGTTGCCCTAGTCACAGCACTAGCAGCAGCTGGCCTTGGTTTACTGCCTGACCTCACCTGAGCATCTCCAAGCCAAGCACACGTAGCAGCCATCTACAGATACTCTGTAGCTGATGCTGTGTGACCCCCAGACAGAACATAGGCAGTGGGTGACCTTGGACATACCAACAGCAATTAAGGGTGAACATGTACACAGCCCACACAGTGGGCAAACCTTGAGCAGCCAGCTTGAGTAATAAGGGAAGCTGTGCCACTGGACCCTACATGACACCTACTACATTAGGCCACTCTACCAAGCCTGGGAGACATAGCAGCTCTCCCTCATTGAAAACAAACACAGAGAGGCTACCAAAATGAAGAGACATAGAAACATGGCCCAAATGAAAGAATAGGATAAAACTCCAGAAAAAGAACTAAACAGGATGGAGACAAGCAATCTAGATGCAGAGTTCAAACCATTGCTGATAAGAATGCTCAAGGAACATAGTGAGAACCTCAATAGCATAAAAAAGATCCAGTCAGAAATGAAGAATAAACTAATTCAAATAAAGAAGAATTTACAGGAAACAGGAGAGTGGATAAAGCTGAGATTCAAATCAATAATTTGGAATATAAGGAAGCAAAAACAACCCATCAGAACAAGAAGAAGAAAAAAAAAAAAAAAAAAAAAAATGATAATGTAAGGAGTCTCTGGGACAACTTCAAGCATACCAACATTCACATCATGGGGGTGCTGGAAGAAGAGAGAGAACAAGAAATTGGAAACCTACTTGAAAAAATAATGATAGACAACTTCCCTAACTTGGTGAAGGAAACAGACATTAGAAGTCCAGGAAGTGCAGAGTCCCAAACAAGATGAACCCAAAGAATCCCACGCCAAGACCCATAATTAAAATGCCAAAGGTAAAAGACAAAGAGAGACTCTTAAAAGCAGCATGAAAAAAAAAAAAAAAAACCAGTTACCTACAGGGAAGCTCCCATAAGACTGTCAGCTGATTGCTCAAAAGAAAATTTTCAGGCCAGAAGGGAGAGGCAAGAAATATTCTAAGCGATGAAAAGCAAGGATTTACAAACAAGATTACTCTACCCAGCAAAGCTATCATTTAGAATTAAAGGACAGATAAAGAGCTTCCCAGACAAGAAAAAGCTAATGGAGTTCATCACCACCAAAACAGTATTATATGAAATGTTAAAGGGTCTTCTTTAAGCAGAAGATCAGAAACATGAACAATAAAATGGCAATAAATACATATCTATCAACAATTGAATCTAAAAGACAAAATAAACCAACAAGCTGAACAGAAACAGAATCATAGATACAGAGAATGTTTTGATGGTTCCCAGATGAAAGGGAGGTTGGGGTGATGGGTGAAAGGTGAAAGGATTAAAAAGTACATATAGGTAGTTATAGAACAGAAATGGGGATGTAAATTTCAGTATAGGGAATAGAGTAGCCGAAGAATATATATACATGACCCATGGACATGTACAAGTTTGGGGATTACCTAAGGGAGTTGGGGATATTGGGTGGAAGGGAGGCAAAGGTGAAAAATTAGGACAACTATAGTAGCATAAACAATAAAATATAATTTAAAAAAAGAAAGTAAAAGAAGTTGGACCCAAGGAGGAACACACCAAGGCACACTATAATTACATTAGCCAAGACTAAAATGAAAGGGAGAATTCTAGAAGCAGCAAGGGATAAGGGGACAGTCACCTACAAAGCAGTTCCCATCAGACTGTGAGCTGATTTCTCAAAAGAGGCCTTACAGGCAAGAAGGGGCTGGAAAGAAATATTTGAAGTCATGAAAGGCAAGGACCTACATCCAAGATTGCTCTATCCAGCAAAGCTTTCATTTAGAATAGAAGGGCAGATAAAGCGCTTCTCAGATAAAGTCAAGTTAAAGGAGTTCATCATCACCAAACCCTTATTATATGAAATGTTAAAGGGATTTATCTAAGAAAAAGAAGATAAAAAATATGAACAGTAAAAAGACAGCAAACTCACAGTTATTAACCACACCTAAAACAAAAATAAAAGCAAACTAAGCAAACAGCTAGAACAGGAATAGAACCATAGAAATGGAGATCACATGGAGGGTTAGCAACAGGGGAGTGGGAGGAGGAGAGAGGAGGAAAAGGTACAGAGAATAAGTAGCATAGACGGTAGGTAGAAAACAGGCAGGGGGAGGGCAAGAATAGTATGGGAAATGTAGAAGCTAAAGAACTTATGACACATGGACATGAACTAAAGGGGGGTAATGTGGGTGGGAGGGGGTATGCAGGGTAGAGGGGAATGAAGGGGGGAAATGGGACAACTGTAATAGCATAATCAATAAATTTTTAAAAAAAGAAAGTGAAAAACCAACCACAGAATAGTAAAAAAAATTGTGAATCATGTTTCTGATAAAAAATATTTGTATCCAGAATATTTAAAGAACTCTTACAACTCAAAAATGAAAATATAAATAACAATTTTAAAACATTTAGAAGATAAAAATAGACATGTCTCCAAAAAAGATATATAATGCCAATAGATATGAGAGTCTCCATGTTCATTACCCATTAGGATAAAGCAAATCAAAACTATAATGAGAAACCACTCCTCACCCACTAGAATGGCTATAATCAAAACGATGACAATAACAAGTGTTGACAGGGATTAGAACCCTCACACATTACTACTGGGAATGTAAAATAGTAAAGCCACTTTGGAAAACAGTCTAACCCTTCTTCAAAATGTTAAATATAGACTTTCCATATGATACAGTATTTTCCATCCGAGGTACATACCCAAGGAAAATGAAAACACATGTCCACACAAAAATTTACATGAATGTTCTAAGCAGCATTATTAATAATAGCCAAAAAGTAGAAACAATCTAAATGTCCATAAGCTGATGAACAGATAAACAAAACATGGTATAGCCATGCAATGGACTATTTTTGGTTATATAAATGAATGAAGTAAGTATATGATGCATGGATTACATATTATGCCAGAAGCTATTCATAAAAGACCACATATTTTGTATGATTTGACTTAAATGAAATATCCAGAACAGGTAAATCTATGGAGACAGAAATATTAGTGATTGCTTAGGGGTGGAGGGCTTTGGAGATAACAGGGAGCAACTGCTAATGGGTACAAGGTTTCTTTTAGGGGTAATTAAATGTTCTAACATTCGTTGTGGTGGCAGTGGTACAACTTTGAATATACTAAAAACCAATGAATTGTACATTTTATTTTTAATTTTTTTGGTTTTTTGTACCATACATTTTTAATTTTTTTATTACAAATTTTAAATGGGTAATATATAGGGTATGTTAATTATATTTCAAAAGGCTGTCAAAAATTCTATAGCATATGCCACAGACAAAGCTAACAGGACACTCACCTCTCTCTCCAACTCATCCTCCTCTTCCAAAAGATCATACACCTGCTCTAGAAGCTGAATCCCCAGGCCCTGGACTACATCAGCTCTCAAGACTTCAACTATTCTTTTGATCTTTTCAGAACCTGGCATGATAGCTAGAACAAAGACAGGAAAAAAATGAATTCTTTCAGCACTGCAGCAAGAATGAATTTTTAAAAAATCTTGTCATGTTAAGATCCTTTTAACTTTGACAAGAGTTCAGTTTAATGATGTCATGTATTTTTAATGACTAAAATGTATATAAGCATACCCCAGAGATATCACAGGTTTGGTTCCAGACCACCACAATAAGTGAGTCACACAAATTTTTGGGTTTCCCAGGCCATATAAAAGTTGTTTACACTATACTGTGGTCAATTAATAGTGCAATAGCATTATGCTTTAAAAAACAATGTATATACCTTAATTAAAAATACCTTATCACTAAAAAATGCTAACCATCATCTGAGCCTGTTGGAAAAATGGCACCAATAGATTTGTTCAATGCAGCGTTGCCACAAGCCTTCAATTTATAAAAAATACAACATCTGCAAAGTGCAATAGAGTGAAGCACAATAAAACAAGGTAAGACTGTATAAGAGTTTATGCTTTATGTCTTATTACCACCTCCTAAACCTAAAAAACAAAACTGTCTAATTTGAGGAAAATCCATGAAAAAATTCCAAACATGTATTTATTTACATTTCTTTTTAAAAGTCAATTTAATGGAACTTTTCAGGATCACAACTGTTACATAAAACAAGATATACCTTTTATGGAGATTTCCAAATTAAATAATAAAAAGATAAAAAATTGGCAAGTATTAGCTGCTCCTTGGTTTGACACATTTCTCCAATAAACCCATGCTCTCCAGTTTGCTATAAAAGAATAAACTAATCACCTAAAGGTAGCTCTTTAAAATGGAGCTCCTCTGCCTGTTCAGCAACTTTCCCATGAAGTATCAATGTGTCCCGGTACTTCCGATGAAGTTTAAATTCTGACACTGGATCTGGTACTGGGAGATCCTCACAGCTCTCTTTAGAGTCCAACTTCAGGGTCTGAGTCATCAATTGTACCAAGTCACTCATTTCACTCGAATGACCTTTCCTGGAAAAAAAAAATCCCCTTGTTATTTAATTGGCTTCATAAAAAAAATTAGATGCCAAATGACCTCTAGGAAATTCTGCTTCCAAATGGCCAAGTAATCTCCTGCAGACAGACCCTTCCACAAGTAACAAATATAAATGCTGAACATAACCCAAAAATCAACTATGTGAAGGCATTGGAGAGTATAAGATCTGCAAGCAGATTCTGGAGGGAAGTTGACACCTTTTACCCTAAAGAAAGGCCATAAGTATTAAAGTACAACACAAAACACAGTCTTTCTGGCCTTCAGACCCAAAGGACACAGTTCAAGACAACCACTGCCACTAGAAAATGAGGGAGGAACCTTGGAAAGGAGAGAGCCAGAAAGAGGAAGCCTCAGATTCTGGGTATAAATTCTGCCCAACTATTTCTAAGTCATTTGATTATATTATATTAATTACAAAGCTCAAGAATATTTTTAAAAATATAAAAATACTGCCCTGGCCGGTGTGGCTCAGTTGGTTGGAGCGTCATCCCATTACCAAAGGGTTGCCAGTTTGATTCCCGGTCAGAGCACATACCTAGGTTGCAGGTCCAATTCCCAGCCTGGGTGCCTACAAATCCCAATCTGGGCATGTACAGGAGGCAACAAATTGATGTTTCTCTCTCTCCGTTCCTCTCTTCTATCCTCTCTCCCTTCCTCTCTTTCTAAAAGCAATGAAAACAACATGTCCTCGGATGAGGATAAAAAAAAAATACCACCTCCTAATAAGAGAAAATTGACAATGTCTGGAATCCAGGGAAAAATACCAAACATGCAAAGAAGCAGGAAAATAACACACATTTGTGAAGAGAAAAAAAAAGCAAGTAATAGAAACAGACCCAGACATGATACAAGTAACAGAATTAGTAAAGACATTAAAGCTATTATAAATAATAATTATAAAATTATAAATATATTCCATATGTCCAAAGTAGAAAAGAGCATTAAATATTAAGGAGAGGCATAGAAGGTATTAAAAAGGCCCAAACTGAATTTCTAGAAATGAAAAGTACAATGTGTTAAACGCACTGGACGGGATTAACAGGTTAGATGTCACAGAAGAAAAGATTAGTAAACTCAAAGACATAGCAACAGAATCTATGAAAAAAATGAAACAAAGTGTAAAAAAACTAATACCACTGCTGAGCTGTGGGACCACTTTAAGTAACTAATAAACTGGTAATTTGAATCCTCAAGAAAGTGGGGTGGGGGTGTCCCAAAAATATCTGAAGAATTGATGGCCAAAAATCCTTCAAATTTTGAAGAAAACTATAAACCCAGAAATCTAAGGAAGACATTCATAAAAATTCTAAATGAAAATCAGATGTGTTCATTAGAAGAGATCATTTTAGCACTAGCATATATCAAAGACTTTTATAATGTTATTGATGGCAATACTGCAGATCTGAATACTACTATAAGCATACATTCATGATTAGTTCAAACAAAAACAGTTTATGAAGGGAGACAGAAAAATAGGACTTACCCTTCTCTGGAATCCCCATCTGATTTATCAGTTGAACTTGCAGAGGAACTTAACTCCTCCTCAGAGAAACACTGGGTGAGTTTTCTTTTCTAGTAATATTTGGAAAAACAAAATCCCACATGACCACACAACCAAAATGCAATACATGAAAAAGTCCTTAGATGCCATGTCTAGCTACAATGTGTACTTAACAATTTAACAGGAGAAGCTAATGGATATACAAATTAAAGTTACTTTACTCAAATGATATCCCAGTTCACCCATCAAGTTCACGAGCCTGAGGAACATCAAGGTGAAGTTTTACAAGGGCCCTGGAAAGTCTCAACTATTAAGAAATTTTCTTTCCACAGAAGAATGGACAAACAATTCTGGTGTTCCAACACCTAGGCAGAGGGCTGGTACCATTAGGAATTTTGGCATTTTAAACTAGATAGAATGCTACCTAAATAAAAGCAACCTCAATTTGTTCATACGTGAGACTCTTTGTTAAACTACTTTAAAGGATTACTTGATATAATTATACAAAAACCTTACGACTTTGGAAAATGAAGAGGATTGTTTCAATTAGTGCAACAACTAAATCATAGAATATTGTTAAAGAAACAAATCTTCACTTCTTTCAAGGACAGGAAATTTCTATTTTTTAAAAATAACAATATGCTCCTAGAAATAATGTCAGAAACTAGAATACAGAAAGATGGATAATTATCTCCAGGATATTATTACATAGAAAAGTGAGCGTGGTTGGACACCTTGCAATTACCCATTTAGCCACCAAATGGGACCTCTACATCATCCCTAGGTGAGAAGGTAAGACCTTTGTGACATATAGGACCACAACCAAGTGAGAGTAAAATGTGGCCAGGTAGGTGAGTATATTAGTAATGCAGCAGAATCAGCAATGCGCTGCCTAGTGGAAGCCCTTTGGAAGTCTTGTTTTAAAGACTACCTAAGAAAGATATCTAACTAGGCTACCAATTGTTTACAAGAGTACCTGAAAAATCCCTTCCCTTAATGAAGCAAACACAATCTTTTTAAATTACTGACCAGTTCTTTCCCTTACCAAGAGTGAAAAGGGGTAACTCACGCCAGCACCATCCCAGAAATAACTGGAGCTGGCATTTATAAGGTTAGAATTGCCAGATGTAGACACGTCCACCTTTTCCGTTAGAACTTAGTGATGTACCTGAGCAAAGCTTCGGTCCGAAGACAACCATAGAGCAGAGGTGGACTGGCTTTCCTCTTGTGGCTTTCCTGGCCCCGCTGCACTAGGAAAAGCGCTCCTCACTGAAGGGCCTGAAAGAGTGACCAGGCCAGCAGTTGTTTGTGGTGCGCTGGCCTCAACGGAAGAGGGCTTTGCACAGGGTATGGAAGACACACCAGCAAGGGCTAGCCTAGCAGTAACTCAGACAGCATATCATCATCACTCTGGTACCCTGACACTTCACTTTAAAGCTGGGCTCAAGGGCTACCAGCTCTGAGCTTGAGCAAGATAAGATACTTAACTACTCTGAGCCTCAGTTTTCTCAGCTGCAAAATGGGGATAATGCTGCCTGTCTCTGACCATTACTGTAAATATAAAATCAGATAATGTTCTTGAAATGCTTACCACAGTGAATGAGACATAGATAGCTTCAATAAATGGAAACTGCTAGTACTGTCTTTAGATAATAGTAATAGGAATGATCATAGCACTCCACCCTAGGCACCACCATTCTCCCAGCTTCCCCTCCCTGTTCCTGAGAAACAGTGCCTCTTTTACCAGCAGACTCTGACCATGGCAACAAATTAAACACTCAACTTCCTGTCTGAAATCTCCCAGGAGTTACTGTCATTTAAAGCCCTCTTGCTTGCTTTTAAAAATCCTCTTCCACTGATAATACAAGTTCCAGATCCAAGAATCTATACTGATTTGTTTTTTAAAGGCTTGACTAAGAAATTTCAAAATTTCTTCCAAATCAGTTTCCCAAATGTATTACTATTGCTTGAAAATTCTTAACACCTCACAATCAGAACCAATGCTTATGTCCATGAGTAAAACCTCCAGTAGATGAAGAAAAGAGAACAACTTTACCTGAGGGGAATACCACTTCCTGTGACTGCTTTAGTCGCCTCCTTTCTCTTGCTGATAATGGTCGATCCTTTTAAAGAAAGTCAGAGTTATTTCTATTTCTATTCACTATGCTTACAACACCTACAATGTGGGACGTGTCATCCAGCACTATAGAAAAGGCCTTGTGCAGGCCTTAAAGGGGTGTCCATTTGAATGAAAGCAGTCTGCATCAGGGTTACAGCTTCTAGCTAGGGCCAATCATAGCAGCCCCCTTCCTGGGAAGTACTATACTCATTTTTGGAAGGGCAATTGGAGAATTTTGCATTTCCTCCATTTAGAATATACTTGGTCTCCTTGGTTAACCAAGGTAGCGACCATTTCTGGAACTTTAGAATCTGTCCATTTCAATCAGCACTTCTGCTAAGACTCGCAAATCTATCCCTTCCAGTGTTTGGCAAAAAGCAGGGCAAAGATGATTTAATACCAAACTTCACAATGTATGCAGGATTTATAACCAAAAAAGCTTTATAAGATTTTTAAAACTCCAACAAATATCCCCCACAAACCTTTGATGACGACATCTCGCTGCTTCTGGAACTGCTCACAGACTCAGCGACCACCCCACTTTGGTTTTCAGCCTCTTTTCCGGTTGATGTGACGTCCACTTTTCCAACAGCAGGATGAGAAGGCAAAAGTGGATGTGGAGCCTCCTGGAACTTAAATAATTTTTAAAAAGGGGTAGATTATCAATTCCACATGATAATGATAACCCACCTGCAAAGTTCCCCCGTCAATATGCTTCCTGTGTATTCAGCAGTGATTTGCTCTCAGAAACTTCAAAACACTGCACTTTGGGGGAAAGAAACTGCCAAAAGTGAAGCATATGACAGGGTGCCTATGAAAGTTACTTCAAGAAACAGTGTAATATTTCATTTAAGGAAAAAAAGAAATGAAGTGTCAACATGATTCTACGCAGATGATAAAGGAGAAACTGTTCATTAATACAACAGGGAGGATCAGAGATTTACTCATTACCATGTTCCTTTAACTCACAATGATCTGCCCATCTTCGCAGGGGAAGACAAAATCCTTAATCTGCTTCCAACTTACTGACATTTGAAAACTAGTATCTTGTCATCATTACCCTTCTCTAAATGTTCCTTGCATTTCTTGTTTGTCTCTTTGGCAACTGTTAATCATTCTACATATTCTAGTCCTAAAGTACACTTCCCAAATAGTAGCACAATGACTTATTCCAAAGAGATCTCATCCCACCTGTCTCTTTTCTCCACTGTGCTCAGTCTGTTCTCTCTTCTTCTGACGTCGCTGTCGAGACAGGGAAGGTTCAGACCCAGAGCTGTGCGGAGGTAAACCTGGGTGGGTTTTGTCCTCTTTTTCAGTAATACATTCACCAGCAACTTGATCCTTTAAAAAAATAAAATAAAGCAAAATAATAAAATAGTCTTTTGAATTTCCAAACAGCCAAATCTTACATACCTACTATTAAAATTATAAATGAAAATAAAAAAAGAGTTGCCATTCTCAAAATAAATGCTTATTTGCAGTGTTGACAAAGACAAATGTTAATTTAATATCAGTTATTCATATTTTCTGGCATTTTTTCTTTTCCCAAATTAAAAATATAATTATTTTAATTAAATTATTCAGTTATGTATTAACCTGAAACTACTGATGTTAGAATTAATTTTTTAATTTTTATTTATTTATTTATTTATTTTATTTTTAGACAGAGGGGACGAGAGGAAGAAAGAGAGAGTAATATCAGTGTGTAATTGCCTCTACCACGCCCTCCAATGGGGACCTGGCCTACAACCCAGGCATGTACCCTGACCAGGAATCGAACTAGGGACCCTTTGGTTTGCAGGCCAGTGCTCAATCCACTGAGCCATACCAACCAGGGAAAAATTATTTTTTTTAATTTTTAAAATTGATTCTACAGAGAGGAGAAGGGAGGGAGAAAGAGGGAGAGAAACATCAATGTGAGAGAGAAACACTGATCAGTTGCCTCTTGCATGTAGCTTGACTGTGGACCAAACCCTCAACACAGGCATGTGCCTTGACCAGGAATCAAACTGGTGACCTTTCAGTTTGCAGGATGACACCAAACAACTGAGCTACACCAGCCAGGCTCAATTTATTTATTTTAAATATATTTTCATAACTTAAAAGGTTTTCTATTCAGAAAACAAAGAAATGTTTTAAATAAAATCCAATTTAATATACGCATACTTCCCAAGTAAACATCAGTAATTTGGATATACCATGAAAAGTGCTTTTCAAAGCCCCATGAAAAGAGCAATGAATTTAGAGTTAGATGGAGTCGTATCTGAGAAATATAATTTCCCTGAACCTCCCTCAGTTTTTTCATCTATAAATGGGTAAAATGCCTCATACACATTTGTCATACACATATGACTATTGCAGAATTAGTAAATATAGTGCATTAAAGTACTTAGGACTCTGTCTAGCACATCAAATGCTCAAAAAAAATCAGAGCTATTATTAGCAATAATAATGATAAAAATAAATTACCTTTTAAGTTATAGAGTTCACCAAGGACTTAGTATTTTATTGGGTAGCTGGTTCTAGAAACTAATTCATATCAAACATTAAAAAAAATAAAACCTTAAATTTTTAACAAGTTTCAACTATCAGAATATCTAGGTTTTCAAGTAGATGGGTACTGGTAATTGAATATGGTTCAATCAACAATTTTTATCAAGCCTACTATGTGATCAATTTTATTTATATATTTATTTATTTATTTATTTATTTATGATGTTATTTATTTATTTTTAGAGCAAGGGGAAGGGAAGGAGAAATAGAGGGAGAGAAACATCAATGTGTGGTTGCCTCTCACGCGCTCCCTACTGGAAGCCTGGCCCACAACCCAGGCATGTGCCCTGACTGGGAAATGAACTGGTGACTCTTTGGTTTGCAGGCCTGCACTCAGTTCACTGAGCTACACCAGGCAGGGCCTATGTGGTACATTTTAGAAAGAAAAACAAACAATTTGGTTTTAATATGGGTGAATATTGCTTCTAAGAGTCACCGTCATTATCATTAAGACATCATCTGCCCCTGCTCAAAATAAAGTTGTTTCTTAAATATATCTGTCTACTACACTCCTGTAGCAGCCAGGGATGCTTGGTCTCATACTTATCATTAAATTAAAAAATTTAAAAGGTTAAAAATAAAAAAAATACATCATCTGTCATTCAAATCCTCTGGCTTCTATAGGTAAAAAAAAATTGTTAAATTTATTCTTCTAAGAGTACACCTAATATTACATAGAACATATAGTAAAGGATTAAATTTTACAATATTGTTGCATAATAAACAAGCTAAACAAGGATACCAAGATAATAAACAATGACTGATGTAATTCTGAAGAGTGAAGTAAGTGTTTCTCTGCTGAGTAAGCACAGACTGTTCATAATAAAGCTTATACAAGTACAATATAAGAGTGACAAAACAAATGATGTAGAGAATTTCTCCATGAAATCCAATTGGTCATAAAAAAAGTTCCTCTACTTTAAAAACAATAACACCAAAAGAGGAAATGCCAGACATAGAATTCTATCAAACAAAAAATCTGCTCTAAAAGCTTAACGTATGACATGAATTTGATCAGGAACAAGAGAAGGATGTCACTCTCACCACTTCTATTCAACACTGCACTAGAGGTGCTAGCTAGAGCAATTAGGCAAGAAAAAGAAATAAAAGCAATCCAGATTGGTAATGAAAAAGTAAAACTATGTCTATTCACAGATGTTATGATCTTATATTGAGAAAATCCTAAGGAGTCCATTATAAAATATTATTAGAACCAATAAATGGGTTCAGTAAGGCTGTACAACACAAGGTTAATATCCAAAAATTTAGTGTGTTTCTATACATGAGCAATGAACCCTATGAAAATGAAATTAAGAAAACAATTCCATTTATAAGACTATCGAATGGAATAGAATACACAGAAATAAATCAATTCAAAGACATCCCATATCCAATATGTTCGAAGACATACAGGGTGGGGCAAAAGTAGGTTTACAGTTGTTTGTACAATGTGAAAAATAATACAATAATAAATACTAATTATAATACTAATAAGAATAAACTGTGTTTCCCATACTCACAACTGTAAAACTACTTTGGCCCTACCCTATATATTAAGATAGCAATATTCTGCAAATGAAGCTCAGATTCAATCAAATCCCAGCCTTTTTTTTTTAAGTTGACAAATTAATCTTAAAATTCATATAGAAATGCAAAGGACCCCCCCAAAAAAGCCAAAAAAATACTGAAAAAATGTGAATAAGATTGGAAGACTCAAACTTCTCAATTTCAAAACTTTCTACAAAGCTACAATATTTAGGACAGGGTTTTACTGACCTAAGGATAGACATACAAATCAGTGAAAAACAACTGACAGTCTAGAAACAAACTATTACATTTATGGTCTACTGATTTTCACCGAGTATCAAAATAATTCAATAGGGAAAGAATAACCTTTGAACAAATGGTGCTAGGATACTTGGATATTTGCATTCAAAAGAATGCAGTTGGATCCCTTCTTCACACCATATACAAAAATTAACTCAAAATGAATCATAGACCTAGTGTCAGAACTAAGACTATAAACTCACAGAAGACAACATAGGGGTAAATATTCATGATATCAAAAGTACAAGAAACAACAAAATGGACAAAATTGGATTTCATCACAATTAAAAATGTTTTCCTCCCAGCAATCCAATGAAATATTATCCCTATTTTAAGATAAAGACACTAAGGCTATAACAGATGATTTGACCCAAGTCCCACCACAGCTCTAAAATCAAAGTCAGGATTTGAACCCATGTCTGCCCAGCACTTTTCATCATACCATTAAAAGTAAAACTTTATTCCCACTTGAATTACTACTTCCTCATTAGCCAGCTCAACACAGTTGAAGCAGATTCAAATTCCCTAATTCTCAGCCAACAGGTCTAAATTTAACTCATTGTGGGAGTAATTAGAGGGCATCAGGCAGTGCTCCATGCACTGTGCAGAGCTGAGGAAGACTCCCGCCTGCCATGTCTGTGTAGGCAAGTGGGAGCCCCAGAGCTGTCCTGAGTTTATAGGTGCTTTGCTGGCTTTGAGTAGGCAAGGGACAAGCAAGGGTGCCAAAGGTGCCTCAAGTTCCCTATCCCCACTTTAACCAGAAATGTTGAAGCCTTTTGATATTTTGGGTGGGAAGGAGAAAGGAACAGAGGTACAAAGGGATAGAAGGGAAATAAGAGGAGAAGGAAGAAAGAAAGATGTGAGTTACATCTATCCAGGAATTTCTGTTCAATTTACAGCAAAGCCTTAGGTAGAAAGAATAAAACACTTGGTAAAATCTCAGAGAACAGTTAGTGAAGGAAGATGGTATTAAGGGACCTGAGACACATTCCAGAGATATAACTAAAACTCTGTGGTAAGGGCTCTCCCTCTTTTAAGAATTTATTTGCAATTCAAGTACTACTGAGGGAAAAAAGAGTGGTCACATGCATTATGGGAAAAACACTTTGTGTTAGAAAAATAATGGTGTTGATATCCTTCAGATCTTTAAATACAATTTGTCCCTTTGCTTAATTAATTGCAAATGCAGAGAACATTCTGTAACAAGACTTTGTCCTAAGGACACTACCATATAATGAAATATAGATTATATTAGACTATTTCAGAAAATGTCTTCTGCACAGATTCTGATTACATGGCTATTAAAACAAACATGGATTTTCTAGCCAAATTTCAACCTCGTGGATCTTCAATCAACTGTAAAAAAAATTAAAAATAAAAACTTTTGTGCTTCAAAGAACACTATCAAGAAAGTGAAGAGACAACCCACAGAATAAGAGAATATTTTTAAATCTTTTATCTTATAAGGAGCTGATATCTAAAATAAAGAACGCCTATAACTCAATAACAAAAAGATAAACTAGCCCCAACCAGTGTGGCTCAGTTGGATGGGCATCATCCTGCAAACCAAAAGGTTGCCACTTCAATTTCTGGTCAGGGTACATACCCAGTTGGGGCACATGCAAAAGATAGCCAATCAGTGTTACTCTCTCACATTGATGTTTCCTTCTCTCTCACTCTCTTCCTCTCTCTAAAAAAAAAATCAGTAAATATATCCTCAGGTAAAGATTAAAAAAAATTTGAATATAAATGAATAAAATAGTCTTAATGTTTATATAAATGATGTTACATAAAATATATGTATCAACATCAAATTCAAATATATATATAGCAGAGACCATAAAAATATAGTCAATATACCTATTAAATCATTAAATCTATTTTTTAAATATTTTACACATAAAAAAGTAAAGTTAATCAAATGTTCTGTTTTTCTTTTTAATCCTCAGATATTACCATGCTTCAACTGATTTAGGTTTCTTTCCAAATTCAGATAGAAGATAACCATTAAATTTACTCAGAATAGTCTCAATATCAAAAGCCTTTTGTTCCTTTTCTTAATCTTCTCTTCTTCCTCCCCTTTGGTTCCAACACATAAAATATTTTTTTAAATTCCTTAAGAAATTAGAACAATCCAACTTTTCAAAAGCAAGAAGGAATGTGATATTATCTAATTGTTGGAACTACCCCTCCACTAGGAGGACTAAGGAAGAGTGATACTGAAATAAGAAAAAAAATATAAATAGCATGCTTCCACCAAGTACCTCGGGTCTCATCCTTTGGTTTCTGTTATATTTAAACTGGTATACTTACCCTGCCTGGTGTGGCTCAGTGGATTGAGTGCCAGCCTATGAAGTGAAAAGTGGCCGATTCGATTTCCAGGCAGGGCACATGCCTGGGTTGCAGGCCAGGTCCCCAGTTGGGGATGTGTGAGAGGCAACCGCACATCAGTAATTTCTCTCTCTTTCTCCTTCCCTTCCCCTCTCTCTAACAACTAAATAAATAAAATATTTTAAATAAATAAATACATACATACATAAACAAACTGGTACACTAAATAGCTGATTTTCCTAAAACAATAACTAGAATACAGACAAACAACACAGCCCACACCTTCATAACTGCACTTTCCAATCTTCTCTCTGACACTAACACCTCGTGCAGGTCACTCACCTGGTCCTTTGGCTTTTGGTCTTTGTTTAGGGGCTGCAGAGGCTTTTCTTTTCTTTCCCCAGTGACATCATCAGAGGAGCACGTAGGTATTAGGTTTCCAGGCTGAGTGCTGGACTTAGTGTTATCTTGCAGCCTCTCCTTCACTTGAGAAATACTGCATTTATTACCTTCCAGCTCATTAGAGGCATCTAAGTGTCTTGGCTGATTCTCTTGAACTAACCCATCGCTCAAGTCCCTTTCTGCAGGTAAGATGTCAATGTTCACTCTGCTGATCGTAGCTAGTGATTCTGTGGTACTGTTCATGCCTGGTTTGCAGGTGTGGCCTTTCAGATTTGCAGGTGTCTTCAAGGGGCCAATGACTATGTGTTTCTCCTGGGATAAGCCTTTGTCTTCACCCTGAATGAAATGTTTCCAAGTTATTACAGCACTCCTCAAACCATAAAAAGAATTAACTCAAAATGGAGCAAAAAGTTCCTCACAAAGTTAAACATAAAATTACCATATGACCCAGCAATCCCAATCCTAGGTATATATCCCAAAGAACTGAAAATAGGGACTCAAACAGGTATTTGCACACCAATATTTATAGCAGCATTATTCACAATGACCAAAAGGTAGAAAGGACCCAAATGTCTATTAGCAGGTGAATGGATAAACAAAATGTGGTATACATACAGTGGGACATTACAAGGCCATAGAAAGGAATGATTCTGATACATGCTACAACATGTATAGACCTTGAAAACATACTAAGTGAAATGAGCCAGACACCAAAGAATAAATATTGTACAGTTCTACTTATATAGATACCAGAACAGGCAAATTCATAGAGATTAATGGGGCCTGAGAGTAGGAAAATGGAGAGTTATTGCTTAATGGGTACAAAGTTTTTGTTTGCAGTGATAAAAGGGTTTTGGAAGATAGTAAGGATGGGGTGCACAACACGGGGAATAAAATTAAGGCTACTAAATTGTACACTTAAAATGATTCAAAATGGCAAATTTTATGATTGAGATATAGATATAGATATAGATCACAATAAAGAAATTAACAATAGACCACCAACCTAAATATGAGAGCCAAAATTAAAACTCCTAGAAGGAAACACAGCCATACATGTTCATGACTTTGGATTTGGCAATAATTCTTAGATATGACACGAAAAGCTCACACAACAGAAGAAAAAAAGAGATAAACTGGGTTTCATAAAAATAAAAAAAAAACTTTTGTGCATAAAAGGACATTATCGAGAAAATGAAAAGGTAACCTATGGGATGGGAGTTAATGTTTGTAAATCATAAGGGTCTAGTATCCAGAATAGAGAAAGAATTCTAAGAACTTAATGAAAAAAAAAAAAACCTCAATTAAAAATGGACAAAGGACTTAGTAGACATTTCTCTAGAGAAGGCGTACAAAGGCCAAGCTGGCAAAAAGATGCTCTATGTCATCAGTCATCAGGAAACTGCAAATCAAAACTACAATGAGATATCACTTCACATCCACTAGGAGAGCTAAATCAAAAATACAAGAGTAACAAGAGTTGGCAAGGTTGTGGAGGAAATGTAACTCTAGTGGATTGCTAGTAGGAATGTAAAATAAAGAAACTGAGATGGAAAACAGTGTGGTGGTTCCTTAAAAAGTTAAAGATAGAATTACTATATGACCAGCATTTCCAGTCCTAGCTATATACCCAAAAGAATTGAAACGGGTACTTAAACAAATTAATTGTACACAAATATTCATAGCAATAGCCAGAAAGTAAAAACCACCCAATATACACCAATGAGTGAATAAACAAACTGTTATACACATACAATGATATATTATTATTCACACATAAAATAAATGAAGTATTGCTACATGTTACATGGATGAACCTCAAAACCATTATGCTAAGTGAGAAAAGCCAAGACACAAAATGTCACTCATTGTATGATTCCATTTATGTGAAATATCAAGAATAGGCCAATCTAATCCATAAGAGACAGAAAACACAATTGCGGTGGTCTTCAGGGGCTGGATGGGAATGAGGATGAGTCCTTAACGGGTACAGGGTTTCCTTTGGGGTGCTGTGAAAATGATGTGGAACTAGGCAGAGGTGATGGCTGCACAACACTGTGAATGTACTGAATGCAACTCACTGTTCACTTTGAAATGGTTAACTTTGGTATATAAATTTCACCTCAATAAAAAAAAATTATTACAATAGTGATTACAGCACTGACTTTGTGAACAGTTTGACAGCCCACTTTGGATAAAGTAGGTTAAATGAAATCACCTTCACATACTACAATACACAGTTAATTACATAACAGAACCTCCAGTAAAAGTAGTCATTTCACTGAAAATAACTAGTTTAGATAACTTACCATTTTAACGCAGTTTCTAAACGCATACCCTTTAAAAAGGAACATACCATTTCATACATCTTGGAGCCTTCAGAAGAGTGTGACTGGTGGGCAACTACTCCATGGTTTGTTTCAGCCTTTCCAGAAACCACTGAAGAAAAAGGCTTGGATTTAGAGTCACCATTTTTAATATTATTTTTGGAGGTTTTTCTTTATGAGGAAGAAAAGAAAAACATATTATCAACATAAAGAAGATGAAAGCTTTTTATCTTTATATTACCAATATAATGAAGGTGAAAGGTTTATGAGGAAATACGCGTATGTATAACACTCCCTTACAGAACTGCTTCATTCACAGAGAACAGTCTTGTAAAAACCAGGGGGCACTCTACAAAGCATTTGACCATTTGACCAGAACTCTTCAAAAACAATCAAGGTCATGAGAAACAAAGAATGTTAAAGGTGTCCCAGACCCAACCTGACTAAGGAGACATTCGGACTAAGTGTAATGTGGTAGCCTGGATTGAATCCTGGAACAGAAAAAGGACATTAGTGGGAAAGCTGAGTAAGGGTGGAGCTTAGTCAACAGTACGGTACTGATGATGTGGGTGGGGTTCTTAGAACTAACACATGTACCACAGCAGTGGTAGGAGAAACTGGGTGGTGGGTATAGAGAAAGTCGCTGTGCTATCTCTGCAACTTTGCTATAAATACAAAATTATTCCAAAATAAGACTCTGTGAGAAATTGCCTTACATACAGAAGTAATAATTTTCTTTTTCGATAAAAGAAATAATTTTTCTTTTAAAATTATAATTTTAAAAGGATAATCTTTTTTTTCATTATGTTTACTGATTTTAGAGAGGAAGGGAAAGACAGACAGACAGAAGCATCGATGTGAGAAACACTGATTGGTTGCCTCCCATATGGCATCCCAACCACGGACTGAACCCACAACCTAGGAGTGCCTTGACGGGGAATTGAACCTCCAATCTTTTGGCGTACAGGACGATGCTCCAACCAACTGAGACATATCAGCCAAGGCTAGGATAATTTTTTTCTTCAAATTTCACATGTTTGTAATATTACCACAACTGTTTTGCCCAGTCTGAGAGTAAAAATGACTGGTATACTCAGTTTTGACTTGCAGAATAAATGTATATAGAAATAACATCCCCAACTGTTTTAGTATGACGTTTCCACAACTGGGCTAAACCTCTGGGAAATTTAAGGGAAGCATGAAGACCAGCACTGTGGATGAAAGGCCCAAGTTCTGTTTGGTGGAAAATTAGAGGCAATGTAAACAAAAAGATGGTCCTCTATCCCCTGGGGCCTTTTTAGCACGGCCTCCCAACTTTACCGTGTCACAAGGCAGAGATCATGAAGGCCTTGTCCAGCCCTAAGTCTTAGATTCTGGATAGATGTTTAGTGAAGGTAAGACCTGCAAGTCAAAGAAAGGAATTCTTTTTTTCTTGAGAAGTTATAAGTGAAGAGAGAAGCTTATGAGGGTCTCAGAAATCTGAGCACTATATTTTAGATGACTATTATCTTACACAGTGAATAATGTAATAGGTTTCTTAGACGATGCCTCATTTTAATCTGGTTTCTAAAACACATGTCTTTTTGAATGAATCATACTCAATATGCCTTGAAACCCTCTGATTCTCTAAATGGTTCTCTCAATTTCTGATTTTAGCAATTAAGTAAATCCCAATCTATGTTCTAATCCTGCAATTTCACATCATGGTTAAAAGAAACTCACCATAAATTTTGCACATTAAAATTACAGAGGCCACCCTCTTTTATTCCATCTACACAGCCCAGCTATTTGCAAAGGGAATTATCTTACGCCTTTGTTGCCTCCAAAAATAAGGAGATTTGGTGCTTTATGTAAGGTTGCCTCAGGATGCTCCTCACGGAGGGTCTTTCTTCAGGCCTTTTGCTCAGCATTGTTCTTATTAGTTCTGCCAGCTCTGGGCTATAATCTTTTGGCATTGGTGGCAGCTACAAAGAGAAATAACACCGCAACTAAGACTAATGGTCTTGTGAAGCAAAGTAAATGAAGGTAGAGTTTTCTAATATTTAATCATTATCCACATGAGTATAAAATAACCAGTATATTAGTCTACAGGAAGCATACTGATGTCTGGTTATGACAGCAAGATGTAAGATTGTAAAAGTATATCCTTCAAACCAGCAGTCCCAATTTGAGGACTCCCTCCTTCAGAAATAAGGGCATGAGAATTCTGGTCAAGATGTTAAAGGCGATACTCACCTCCTCCCACAAATCTGGCTGAATGGAAGCCCTATGACTAGAGAATTAAAGAAACCACATAGAGACTGGTAGGAGGGGCAGAGATGCAGAACAGCCTGGTCCCACACCCACATGTGGCAGTTTAAAATTAGGAGGGCTCTCTTAGCTGCAGAGGGCCCATCCAAGAAGCAAGGGGTCCCAGCCCCACACCAGGCACCCATGCCCTGAATTCCAGTACAAGGAAGAAAAGTCCCAGTAACTTCTGGCTATAACAACAAGAGGGGATTGAGGCTGAGGGAAATAGAGTTCCAAGCAGTTCCCTCTGAGCTCCAGCACTGGGGCAGTAGAATGAAAGGCACAGGGACAGACAAGGAGGGACTGAATTGTCTGGCATCAGGGCAAGAGCTAGGCAGGCAGCTTCCTCCCAAACAGAAGTGCTGCCTGAGGCCACTGTTTCTTTTCTGAGCCCTCACTCCATGGAGCCACAGAGCCAGGAGGCAGGCCCCACATCAGACTCCATCAAACTGGATCACATTGTTTTCCCCACCCTGGTGATTCCCTGAGGCCCCACCCCCCCAATATTTGGGCCCACCCAAGTTGTTTCCAGTGGCTTTTCCATACCAATTGCTTGTCTTGGCTCATGCTTCAGATTTTCCTAAAATCTCTCAAATAAGCACCATCTGGTCTCAACAAGCCTTGTACCTCTCAATACGTGGCCCCGGGCCTGGCCCTAGTAACAGCCAACCTTGGTTCACAGCTTGACCTCACCCTGGCACCTCCAGGCCCAGAACAAGTAGCAGTCATCTGAACATCATTTTGTAGCTCATGCCACGTGGACCAGGGTAGAACTGAGATGGCGGCTGACCTTGGCCTGAACTTCCCAGGAGGCCCCAGACCCAGTGTACCAAGTGGACAGCTTCAGACCAAGTTGAAGCACACCACCCAACCACCTCCACAAGCGACACACTCAAGGGCAGACTGAGAGGGCATCAGAGCCCTGCTGAAGTAAGTCCTGCTGTGTAGAGTGGGCCCCTGCACAGCTGACTCTCCACTGTGGTCAGAGGTCCTTGGTCACAGCCCGTCCTTGCAGCTGGTCATCCTGGGGGAAAATCTCTCCCACTGACTTGCCAACAGCAACCAATGCTCAACTATAACAAACGGGTGCACACAGCCCACATGGGAGTGCACCTCAAGTGCCTGGCTTAGGTGGTTGAGGAGACTACACCACTGGGCCCTATAGAACACCTACTCTTGGGCTGGCCAAAAATCCATTTGTTTTTTTCTGTAAGGTGGCTCCAGTAGCACTTAGTTGCCTTTAACTGCATTTAAAACAATTTTATTTGATTGTATTGTGGTAGCTGTCATATCAGCATGCATTTAAAAAAAAAAATCAAAATTGATGAATTTTTGTGTAGTCATTTTAATACTGAAGATGGAAGAAAACAGGCTAAAATTTCAGCATATTATGCTTTATTATTTCAAAAAGGTAAAAGCATAACTGAAACACAAAAAAGGATTTGTACAGTGTATGGAGAAGGTGCTATGACTGAACATGTCAAAAGTGGTTTGTGAAGTTTCATGCTGGAGATTTCTCTCTAGATGATGCTCCAGGGTGGGGCAGACTAGTAGAAATTGATAGCGATCAAATTGAGACATTAATTGAGAACAATCAATGTTATACCATGCGGGAGATAACCAACATACTCAAAACATCCAAATCAATAAAGTTATTAGTGAAAATGAAAAAAAAAATGTGTCTTTTATTTTAGGGAAAAAAACTAAAAACTAAACAGACCTTTATGGACAACCCAATACATTAGGCCACTCTACCAAGCCTGGGCGACATAGCAGCTCCACCTAATACATAGAAAGAAACACATGGAGGCTGCCCAAATGCAGAGACAAAGAAACATGGCCCAAATGGAAGAACAGAACAAATCTCCAGAAATAGAACTAAACAAAATGGAGACAAACAATCTGCAGAATTCAAAACACTGGTTGAAACAATGCTCAATGAACTTAGTGAGAACTTCAACAATATAAAAAAGGACCAGTCAGAAAAGGATACACTAACTGAAATGAAGACTGATTTATAGAGAATCAACAGCAGAGTGAGTGCAGCTGAGAATCAAAACAGCAATTTGGAATATAAAGAAACAAAAAGTACACAATCAGAACAGCAAAAAGAAAAAAAAATTTTTTAAATGAGGACAGTATAAGGAGCATCTGGGACAACTTCAAGCATACCAACATTCCCATCATGGGGTGCTAGAAGGAGAAGAGAGAGCAAGAAATTGAAAACCTATTTGAAAAAATGACAGAAAACTTCCCTAACCTGGTAAAGGAAATAATCATGCAAGTCCAAGAAGAATGGAGAGTCCCAAACAGGATGAACTCAAAGAGGCCCACACCAACACACATCAAAATTAAAATGCCAAAGGGTAAAGACAAACAGAGAATCATAAAAGCAGCAAGAGAAAAGCAGTTAGTTATCCACAAGGGAGCTCCCATTAGACATATCAGTTCAAAGTGTCTGTTGAGCTGATTCTCAACAGACACTCTGCAGGCCAGAAGAGTGGCAAGAAATATTCCAAGTGATGAAAAAGCAAGGACCTACAACCAAGATTACTCTGCCCAGCAAAGCCATCATTTACTACAGAAGGACAGCCTGGCTGGTGTGGCTCAGTGGACTGAGTGCCTGTGGACCAAAGGGTCACCAATTCGATTCCCAGTCAGGGCAAATGCCTGGGGTATGGGCCAGGTCCCAGACTGGGGGCATGCAAGAGGCAACTGATTGATGTATCTCTTGCACTTCAATGTTTCTCTCCCTCTCCTCTCTCTAAAAATAAATAAAATCTTAAAAAAGGGCCTCTTTAAGAAGAAAATATATCAAAAATGTGAACAATAAAATGGCAATAAATACATATCAACAGTTGAATCTAAAAAAACAAAGTAAACCAACAAGCAGAACAGAAACAGACTCATACATAGAGAATATTTTGACAGTTGCCAGATGGGAGGGGGATTGGCAGGATGGGTGAAAAGGTGAAGGGATTTAAGAAGTACAAATTTATAGTTATGGAATAGTCATAGGGATGTAAAGTATAGCATAGGGAATATAGTCACTACTATTTTAATAACTATGTATGGTGTCAGATGAGTATGAGATTTATTGGGATGATCACTTAGTATGTTATATAATGTCTAATCACAGGGGTGTACACCTGAAACTAATATATAATGTATGTCAACCATAATTGAAAACAAATTTTTAAATGATTTTTTAAAGGAAAATAAGGGCATAAGTTCCTAAAGAGTTATGTAACAGGATATTCATTGCACTATTGTTCTTGCAGTAGTGAAAAACTAGAAACAACTTAAATGTCCACCCATAGGGGACTTGTAGGAAACTGTAGTATAGCCTTCTAATAAAATACTAGGCAGCCTCTTCAAACAACAAAAGATGTGCCAACCTGGAAAGATGTCCCTCATACATTAAGTCAAAAAAGTGAGTTGTCGAACAATGCGTAGTCTGATTCCATTTCAGTTACTTTTTAAAAGTATCTTTGTGTATATGTATACATATACACCTAGAGTTGTACCTGCAAAAGACAGGAAAAAGCCTGGAATACCATGCCCCAAATTGTTAGCAATATTTATCTCCAGGGAATTAAAATGGATACGAGAGGGGAATTTCACGCATTTCTTGTTTGATTCTTTAAACAGAATTATGGGCAAATTTTACTTTCCATATTTTTCAATATTTCTCAAACTAAAAAATTAAATGAGTCTTGGTGTAACAATAGAATCTATAGGTGATTCATAGCCTCTGACTTGGTGTGTGGATGCCCAACACTGCAGAAGGCAGCTAACCTCATGGAACTAATACAAAAACTCGGGCACGCTGGCATCTATATCAGACACAGTGCCTTTTGCAGTTCTTTACTGGTTACTAGTGATTGTGATGACTATCAAAGGAACAAGTTCCAAAAGAGTGAATTCATCTTTTTAAAGATTTTTATTTATTTATTTTTAGAGAGAGGGGAAGGAAGGGACAAAGACATCAATGTGAGAGAGAAACATCAGTTGGTTACCCCTTGGCCTGATCAGGGGCCGAACCAACAATCTAAGCTATGTGTCCTGACCAGGAATCAAACCAGCGACCTTTCACTTTGCAGAACAATGCCCAATCAACTGAGCCACACCAGACAGGGCCAGAGTGAATGCATTTTAAGTGGGGCTCATTGAACCACAGCTGCTTAGGAAAAGCTACCAATAATCTCTCAGGGCACCTGCACGTCCCATGGCTACAGGTAGTGGTTTTCAAAAAGCCAATCCTTTGGAGCCATTAAGCCACCTTTACAAATTAATATTAAGAAATGATTGATTCTTTCTCCTCTAGTTCAACCTTACCCACAGAAAGGACCCAGCATTTTTAATTGTTCACCCAACACCAACGATTACTCATTTTTACCAGCAGTTACTTACAAAGCTGCATTGAATTAACCTTGGTCCAAATATTAAAAACAATTAGTTCCAGAATATCCTTTACCTTTCCTTCAATAATCCGATAAACTAGAGAATTCATGTCTTTTGCATTGAAAGCGTGCTTCAGGGTGGCCATTTCATAAACACAGCATCCCAGAGCCCAAACATCAGACTAGAAAAGAAAAATAATAAATGGTTATATATCAGAACACCTTATGTACATTTTTCCTCTTAAAAAAGAAAAGACATTTTCCTTAAACCAATTCACAGAGAATTCTTGGACATAACTATTCTGAAGGGCTTTGAAATTATGAACACTGTTCTCAAGAGAAGGTGAGCTGGGCACACAGCCCAATCCTACCTTATAGTTGTAGGGTTTGTTTGAGAACAGTTCAGGGCTCATATAGTAGGGTGTGCCAATGAGGGTGCTGGCCATGTCACAATGGCTCTCCAACACTCGGGCAATTCCCAGGTCACCCACTTTGATGATGTTTGTTCTTGTTAGGAAGACATTTTGAGTTTTCAGGTCTCGGTGAAGGATGTGTTTTTCATGTAAATACTGAAAAAGAAAGAAAATTTCATTAAGTATAAATATGCTTACTTGCTCATTTATTCCTGACTTCTTATATACCATCAATAATTGCATGAGTTAAAGAGTCTTAGTTACCTACATATCAAACACTACAGTTTTATAGTCTCTAAATAAAAAGTCTAATTTACAACTTTCCAAAGTAAAAAAATTGCCCCTCCCTGACCAGTGTGGCTCAGTTGGTTGGGCATCATTCTGCAAAGCGAAAGGTTGCTGGTTGGATTTCCAGTCAGGGCACATGTCTAGGATGTGGGTTCAGTCCCTCCAGCTGGGACACATACAAGAGGCAACTGACTGATGTTTCTCTCTTGCATTGATGTTTCTCTCCCTCTCTTTCTCCCTACCTTCCTCTCTCTCAAATAAATAAATAACTTAAAAAAAAAAAATTGCCCTGGCTGGGTAGCTCAGTTGGTTAGAGCATCTTTCCAGGTATGTCAAGGTTGCAGGTTCAATCCCTAGTCTGGGCACATACAAGAAAGAACCAATGAATGCATAAATAAATGGAACAACAAATCGATGTTTCTCTATCTCTCTCTCCCGTGCATCTCTCTAAAATCAATCAGTAAATTTAAAATTTTCAAAAATTAAAAAAAAAAAAATACGAGCAAATGGCAGCAATGGCAACCATGATGGCAGTGATGGCGGTAGAGTGGGCAGTGCTGGGCTGGGCAAGTCCACAATGATGAACACACTGTTCAAGTCCAAGATGTGGAAGTCCACCCCACCGGGCCCGGGGCAGGTGCCCATTCCCGAGATGCTGTACCACTCAGTGACCCATGCTCTCACCTGCAAAGTCCTGAAAGATATCACCACAATGTCCACTAAGAGAACTGCCTAGTCTGAAAACCCAGAGAAAGCCACATGCTGCCCTGTGGCCTGACTGGGCACACCTGACCCCAACCCCCACCAGCTCCTCAGCCACCCCTGAGCCCTCTAAAGCTCACTGATGGGCCCATGACAACTCCACAGAGTACTAAGCATAGACACACCCTAAGCACCTGGGGTTCCCCAAGTGCTCAGCAGCTCCCCAGCAAACACTTGTGTACTAGAGCAGTATTAAAGGTGGACATTGCTTTTAAAAAAGGTAAAATAAAAATTAAGTTCCATGCATTAATTTGCCCAGCTTCCTTCACACTGTTCACTGACCTCTTAGTGTTATATAGATCCAGTTAAAAAACATGCTTACAAACTCCCCCTGAAGGTAGGAAAAAGCAACTTACACAAGCTCAGGTGCACATTCCTCTCAGATTCATAAAATCTTCAGCTTAATAGTATTTTCAAATAAAACAAGTTCACTTTTATTTAGAGAGAGTATCCTAGAATTTAAACTACAAGGTCAATTAATTCTGGACAAATCTGCCCAGTTCCAGAGTATTTCATAAACAGTCTCACTCTTGAATATGTGTATTTAACCACAAACATGTTTTGCATTTCCACTCACTATGTCACAGGTTTAAAGACCAAACCCCTACAGTTTAGGCATACTAATTAGCCCAACCACCTTTCAGTATGAAACAGTTGACTGGCTGATAACTAATATGGTCATTCTTTGCTCTCTGTAGACTCAGGGCCCTTAAAATGAACTTTGGTATAAATACTAAAAAGAATATAGCCCTGGCTGGTGTGGCTCAATGGATTGAGAGCTAGCCTGTGAACCAAAGAAAGGCTCATCATTCAATTCCCAGTCAGAACACATGCCTGGGTTGCGGGCCAGGTCCCCATAAGAGACAATCACACATTGATGCTTCCCTCTCTTCCTCCCTCCCTTCCCTTCTGTCTAAAAATAAATACATAAAATCTAAAAATCAAACAAAAACACCCCAAAGAATAGAGAACTGGCTTTCCCTCTAATTAGACATGAAATCCATCTCTACTTCACATCCCTTATTCAGAAATATTCCAATGATACAACATAGGTGACTGGGTCCACTTCATAAATGAATTTTCAAAAAAAATACATTTTTTTTCATGTACACATTTGGGGCAGAATTTCCATAAAGCCCACCTGCCTTCCCCCGTCCCCTCGGAACAAGGAGGATGCTAAGAGTCTGGACAGTACCTGCAGAGCCATGGCAATCTGAACGAACCACTCCACCACCTGACTTTCAGGCAGAAGCTGCCCTTTCTGCTCCTTGAGCTTTCGGTACAGATCACCTCCTTCGCAGAAGCCCATAACAATGTACAGCAGACCGTCCCCTCCTTCCCATGACTCCTTGTAGGTGACAATATTGGGGTGTTTCAGCTGAGACAAGAGCTGGGCTTCCTGTTCGGCAGCTCGCCGCTCTCGGCTGGAGGCATTTCGGAGGTTCAGTTTTTTGATGACATACTACAAAGAAAACATATATTTTTACAATGCACAAATAAACATACAGTTCTATAGGTTCGGAAGTATTTAGGATTCTCCGGAACGTCCTCAAAACTAATCTTCTGGAACCTGTCCGATAACCTAGTAATTTGTTATTCACAAAGCACAAAATTGGGAAAAAATCATTTGTTATCACTAACAGTGCTTTTTACAGGTTAGACTTAGAGTGGGGGGTGCGGGGGACTGTCACCAAAAATTTCTGCAGACAGAATCAATCCATGAGTTGCATTAAGTACTCAAAGGGATCCATAGTCCAATAAGGTTAAAACTCACTGATCCTCAACATACAAAATTATTCCTACTTTTAAAAAAATCAACATCCTCTCACACCTAATACAATGCCCTCAACCAATCAAAAGACCATACAAGTCATTACTTAACAAACATGTATATAAACGTGCATTGTAAAATGTAAACTACTGCTCAAATGTGAGGGGCTATTATTATAGCTAGAACCCCATCCTCAACTCAGAAAAACCAATCACCTGCCCCACCTGAGTGACCAGCACAGGAAATAAGGCAGAATAGGGTGAGAAAGCCTTATACCTAAGGAGGCATCTCTAAGCTTGTCTGCGGCAGTCCCACTGCTGGTGTAATTATTAATGGCACCTCCTTTTAGTTTCAAACTTGTCCCAGTTTGTACAGTACATTAATCGCCCTTTTTAGAAACTACATTAAAAAACCTGAGGTCGGGATAAAGTGCTTTAAGCAAAGGAGTGACATTAGATAAAAGTTTTAGAACTATTACTAAGACTGCACTGAAAGGGATGGATTGGAGAAAAGCAAGTGCAGTGGCAGGGAGGACCAGTGGGAAGCCTTGACAATAGTTTATCTAGAGATAATGATGTCCTGGTTTGGGGTAGTACCAGTGGAGGGGGAGAAGAGCCTGCTGGCTGGGTAGACAGGTGAATGGGAGTGAAAGGAAGAGGAGAGTCAAGAATGACTCCCAGGTGTCCAGCATGGGCAACTGGTTGGTGGTGCTACTACCTGAAATAAGGATCATGAGAGAGGGTTTGGCGGGAAGGTGAGGAGTTGCGTTTCAAGTGAGTCCATAGCCTTGAGGCCATAAGTGAGGGACCTGTCGTTAAAGGAGTAATATTTGCCAGGCGCTGTGTTAGGTCCTGGGAATGCATGATCTCATGGGATCACTGAGGGAGAAAGTGTAGATCAAGCACACCGATTAAAACTACAAAGAAAAACTACAAGGTGTTCGTCCAGGGTGCATATTACAGTAGGTAGGGCCTGTCTTGGTGGTCTGGGACATTGGCCCAAAGGAAGTGTCATACGAGGTGAGTCCACTTCAGCCACCACGGGGCCTAACATTTGGATGGCGCCCTCGGCGAACCCCTGCGTGCCCCACGCTTCCAGATGGACCCCTAAACTCAGCCGACCTGCCTGCCATCCCGTCGGTGCCTCACGAGCGTCACCTCCCCGTAGCTGCCCCTGCCCACGACCTGCAGATAGCTATAGGTGTCCAGGGGCATGTTCCCGGCGCGGGGCAACAGACGGGGTGCGGCAGCGACGTCGACGGAAGGCAGGGCAGCAGGACACAGCGAGAGGCCCAGTTCATGCCCGATAACCTGCCGTGACCCGGGCTGCAAAAACGGCCTGGCCGGTGCGGGAGCGCGAACACTCGGCCCAAGGCGACGCCGCTGCCATAGCGATCCCAGCCGGCGCGGCTCCGCGCATGCTCTGGCGGTCCCAGAGGCTCCACTGAGTAGTTCCGCAGCCACCGGAGGACCTGCCATAGAGAGAGGCGCCAGGCGGCCAGAGCGGCCCACTGGCCCCTGCGCGCACTCTCAGGCACTCTCAGGCTTTGCTCTACCGCCGCGAACTTCCGGGTTCCTGGCAAAATAAATAAAGCCACGGAGGCTTCCGCTTATCGACTACTTGTTCTAAGCGCTTTACAAGTATTAGCCATTCGTTTTACAAATACTTATTGGCTGCCTACCATGTGCAAGGCCGACAAACTCATTGCTCTCCTGGAGCTCACATTCTAGTGAGGGTGGGAGGGGGACAGACTGGTATACTCCTTTGTCACACGTCTATCTGTGCATCCAGCAATCTGTCTTATTTTTCACTCATTTCAAAGTAAATTGGATGTATCAGTACACTTCACCCCTAAGCACTTCAGCTTTTGTATTGAAAAATGTGAAGAACTCATAATGACTCCATCCATTCCCCTACACTAAGTGACGTGACCAAATTCTGGCGCGGCTTCTAACAGTGTAAGGCAGTGTCCCTGAGAGGACCCCGGCCCTCCCTTAAAGGCCTGCCTATGAAAGCTCAAAGCTGCCACAAGAATTTATTGTTTGCTCCAGCCAACGCCTCCTTCTAAAGTATTTACCCCCGAAAAAAACTTGCAATTGTAAAGCCTTCCTGTGTCCTTTTGAGAGAATGGATGTATTATCTTGTACAATCCAGGAGTGTATTTCTCAAGGACCTGACTTCCTCTCTTTGAAATATAACATTTCTTCTGCCTACATCTGACAACCAATTTTTTTCCAGTTGGGGGCAATATCACCCTGTTGAACATATATAATATAGAGCATACTATTACCCAGGAAAGTTAATTCATGCTCTGCCCTAGTTAATCCTCAGCCTCCTCCTGGAGTCAAGTACATTAGTTCATTGAATGCTTACATCACCCCTGTGTGACTGTTGCTCTTATCATCCTCACTTTACAGTTAAAGAAAACAAGTTCCTGGGAAGTTAAGCTCAAAACAATATTTTAGAAGCTTTGGGGCTTGCTTGCTCTTAAGCACCCCCACCCCCATAGTAATTTGGCCTCATCTGCCCCCAAGAAAGCTTCCCGGAAAATGACTCAGATTGCCTAGATGTTTATTTTAGTCCTTATCCAATCCTCTTTCCCTCAGCAGTCTTTGACCCTCTGGGGAATCATCCTCTTGTTTCTTGGTTTCTAGAATTTTCCTAGCTCTCCTGCTCCCTTTATACACTTCTCTCTCTCTCTCTCTCTCTCTCTCTCTCTCCAAATTTTATTTATATTTTTTTAGAGAGAGGGGAAGGGAGGGAGGAAGAGGGAGAGAAACATCAAAGTGTGAAGAAAACATCTATCAGCTGCCTCTCGCAGCTGCCAACTAGGGCCTGACCCACAACCCCAACCCAAGCATGTGCTCTTGACTGGGAATCAAACAGGTAACCCTTTGGTTCTCAGTTCTGCACTCAACCCACTGAGCCACACCAGCCAGTGCCTCTTCTATTCTCTTTTGACTTCTCATGCTGGCCTCAGGTTTTGAAGTTTTCCAAGATTCTGTGCTCTGCCCTCTGCCTTTTACCTCCCCCAACTTGCTCTTCATCAAATCTATCATTCTCCTGACTGGTGTCGCTCAGTGGATTGAGTGCAGGCCTGCGAATCAAAGGGTCGTGGGTCTGATTCCCAGTCAGGGCACATGCCTGGGTTGCCGGCCTGGTCCCCAGTAGGGGGCACATGAGAGGCAACCACACATTGATGTTTCTCTCCCTCTCTTTCTCTTCCCTTCCCCTCTCTCTAAAAATAAATAAATAAAATCTTTAAAAAAAAATCTATCATTCACTCTGTAGACATTTAGTATGGACCCACATGGTGCAAGGCTGGCGCCCTGCCCTGGAAGCACAAAATGAACAAGATAAAGTCCTGCCCCTGTGGGGCATACAGTCAAAGAGGGAGCTGGCCATTAACCAATGAGGCATAATAACAAGTTATTCTTGCTAAGTGAGGTCAATGCTGTGCAGAAAGGTCACTGGGCCCAGCCTAGGCATCCGGAGGAGGTTGCCCCAAACAAGCATTGCTTGGGCTTAAGTTTGAAGGAAAATTTTTTCAGTCCGAGGGAGCACCTTGTGCTAAGGCCCAATGGACTTCTTTTGTGTTTCCACCTCCACACCTCAGTGTGAACTCCCTGAACACTGAGTCAGCCTACCTGCTTCAACACCCCAAATCCAGGAGTTGGCACCCAGCCGATGTGAATGGATAAACTGAGGGTTAATAAATGAATGAGTGGAAAAGCACCTGCCTACATGGATCAGGAAAAAGTTTCTATGGTTGAAGCTGAAAGAACTAGAGGGGCAATGGCTGGGTTGACATGGAGGGGTCAGCAGGGCCAGACTACTCAGGACCTGCAAGTGTGTTAGATAGGGAAAGGCCTAGAGCAGTTTGGCTTTTTAAATGATGACTCTGATTGCTGCTATAGAATAGTCTGTGGGAGCAGAATGGAAGTAGGAGGAACAGATCTCTAGGTGATAGACAAGGGTGGCTTAGACTCCGTGGTAACTGGGGATTTGGAAAGAAGTAAGTGGACTAGAAAGATATTTGGAGGATTGGGGTAGGGTGTCTAGGGGAGGGTGGCATCAGGATTACACCAAGCTTTCTGACTTGGTACCTGGAAGGATGGTGGTGGCCTTCGTTGGGGCCGACAACAAGAGTGGGAAGACCGGGCTTGGTGGTGGGGGTGCAGGAAGGGGAGAGAAAGGTCATGATTTCAGTTTGGACACATCAGATTGAGGGGCTCTGTGAAAATCAAGCAGGCAGTTGGCCATGTGGGTAGAGAGCTCAGAGCAGGTCTGGTCCTGGGTGCTGTCCTGTTGCACCAGCGGCACAGCTACCTGAGAGGATCCTGAAGCATTGCTCAGCTGGAAATCCCCCCACTGTCAATTCTGGATCCCCCAAATTCTAATATTCGCCCTCATCTTGTCTAATGTTTAATCCATGTTTGTCCAGCACTTTATTGATTGATGGTTGGAGTGAAGTGACAAGTCAACAGGAACCTTGAGACCATGGACAGTGCCATGGGCATGGGGGTACTGCTGAGTTTGTCCCTGGTGTACCTCCTCACCCTGCAGGCCATGCCCGCTCAGGGTGCACCCAAAAGGCCCAAAAGTAGCGAGGTATGTGGATAAATCCTCGGTGCAGAAACAGGCAGCTGGGCCTGGACAAGGCCTGGGAGGGGGTCACAAACAAGACCCTGAGCCAGGGGCTGAGGCCACCCCCACCCACCTTGACCAACTCTGACTGGAGAGTGAGGCCAAGGGGCAGAGGACACAGGCTGTGTCCCACTCCTATCCCTTGACAAAAAGCCGTGGTCCCTGGAGCACTCACACTCACCTTG